>JSYW01000929.1:0-17641 GCA_000787475.1 Lentinus polychrous | reverse complement strand
AAGAGGTCATCCCGATTCATGGTCGGGACGTGGTTCTGGAAATCGGGTGTTAGGCGGGAAGAATACCACCGAGTCCGGGAGGGGAGAGCAGTGTGACTCCATATGATAGTTCTTACTATGATCAAATTCGCTAGTACCAGTGGCCGAGGCAGACGGACTACCGCAAGCAACACTCACTTATCGTTTCATTCGTCGAATCGAAACAGTCTCCTCTGCGGCTGGCCATGGAGGAAGCTAGAGGAACATTAATATTGAACGTTGGTTCAGTACTGAGTGGGCGAACCTTGTCCGAGATACTGCCGCCCGGTCTGGGACCACGTGACGACACGCGTCGATGGCGCTCCTCCGACTCGAAGCAGCGATCGAAGCTCGAGCTCGATCCTCGCAACTACTTACCAACAGACCAACAGACTTCATCAGTAACTTCTACTTGCATGTCACGCTGAAATATTACTGAGTAGGACATTTTGAAGGCGAGCTTGGGACGATACATGAATTCCCCAGAACGAGACGTGGAGGCGGGAGATCTCCCTCGCCGCCCGCGAAGTTCCATACCCTCCATACTATTTGTTAGCTTCGTGTTCTTCATGCTAACGAATCACCATGGAGAAGATCTCACGACCAAAGTGCAATATCTTGAAGGTCTTCAAATACTAACCTGGCAGTCGACCAATTACTCGTCTTGGCTTGCCGGAAACAGCTCAGATTTCAAGCTCGTGCGTGTTCACTTCGGCCGCTGGTGTACGTACAATGCTGAGTTTAATTCCTTTTAGCCTGATAGAGATGCCTCGGAAGGCGCTTTGGTTCAAAGCTTCTTGCAGTTTGGTTCTCAGCTCGACCCTACGCGAGATGCATACTACTCCAATATGACCGGATTTTGGCGTGGCGATGTAACCTTCCATAACCTCACTTCTCTTCCTGAGGTGGAGCAGCCTCCCGAATGGTACCACCTTGCATCGGAGTACATTTCTGGTGGTAATTTCACGAATGCAACGGAAGTCTCAGAGCGACTCGGGCCATGGAACTGGACGGCCTCCGACAAGGTTGCGATCAGCATAGGCGATAAGCTTCTCTACTCAGAGCCACGGCTGACGAACGTGTCCAAGGACATTTCAATCATTCATGTAAGAATGGAACGCTGTTACTGTCCTTGACTGAACACCTATTCGTTGATTCAGGGGAAAGTAGACTTGATGGATCCAGGGAGCTCTGAAGAGCTTCGGCTTGACTTTGATGGCATCCATTTCATATCGAACGGTTCCATATACGCATTTGCCGAACCAAGCGGGTCAGTCTTCACTCCATTGACGCACAGACAGCATGCTGAATAACTCCGCCTTCAAGGAAACATACTGACATACGTCTACTACCCTTATTTGCCCCTGACGGCCATGTCAACGAGACTGCGCGCGTCGTTGACGCCGAGCTGAAATCTCGTATCACCAGACTGAAAGAGAAGATAGATTCCGGTGATATCGACACAGGCTCTGATGATGGTAAAACATCGGTCAACATACGAAATATCCAAGCGAATTGCTCATGCATGGTACAGATGACGGTCCCAAGACGAGATGTTCATTTACACTGTTTGGGCAACTTGAAACGAGCCACGTTCCACAACATCTCATGAAGGAACTGGAAGATGAGATTGACAACCCAACAGGTGTCTCTACGATCACGCCTCCTCCTCTGGTGATGGAAGGCGTGCTTGTCAGCAAGAACTGCGGCATACTTTTCGAGTTCAAGACCACTGGACTCAAGTGGGGCGCTCTCAATGCATCGTTATCGAAACTTTCGTTCTAACAGAATTTGATGTCAGGTCGCAAAGCTTATACAGGAAGATAACGACATGTGGGTCTCTTGCTCGTTGGCCGCTCCCTATGTCACTCACTCCAAAGTTCAGATGCTGGTCTCTCGGCAATCGCCAATGCCATCCTTCTTGTACTCTTAACACGACAAATGACGCGTAGCAGTTCAGCCGTTGGCCTTGCTCGCGTATCTAGACATCCGTTCCTCGCTCAGAGTTTGATTGACGCTGTATCTTTCGTCGGGGTAAGCTCTTCGTAAGCTCCGCACGTTGATAGGCCCATTTGACTTCATATGTACCGTAGCATATCACGCTTGGTATTCTCGCGGATGGCCGGCCGTCGATTGCGGTTCTTGCCCCTGCGGGATTTGCATGTCTCCTCTTCGTGAGGGAAGCAGTACGTCCCGCCATGTACCCTATTGTTCTAATCACGTCCTCACGACAAAATCTCTAGCAATTCTCCGTTTTAATCGGGCAAATACAAGGCCCTGAAGATGTTGCCACGCCACAACCAGCCCCTCCCACACAGCAAGCTTCAAGACCACCGGAACCCGAAAGCGCCTCCGAAGCAGCAGCGTCCGCGACTTCAGCCGCAGCCGACTCAGGCAGAACAGCAGAAGGTAGTCCCCCCGCTCCCGCTCAAGTTCCTCCTGTCATCGTCACGCCACCTGCTACACAACCTCCGACAGCATCACCGCCGCCACAACGCGTCGGTCTCCTCCGTTTCTTGTTCAACCATATCCGCACGGACCCTTCTGCGCGTTTGTGGACGCTGATGTCATTCTTCTTGATTGTCGTCTTCAGGCTTATCGTGATTCTTTCGCTTCCACTCCTGTTCATCGGAAGTCTGTACGCCTTGATGTGGCTCCCGCAAATCTATCGCGCCGTCAAGAGGGGAAGATCCAGCGGCTTACATCCTGAATATGTCATCGGTGCCACACTGTGCAGGTTGTACTATTTGCTATGTGAGTTTTCTTTACATCCTTGGAATGATTCGTCATACCCGACGAATCGGTCATTGATGATCTGTATCAGACTTCCTGGCCTGTCCCAAGAACATCCTCGACGTCGAACCCAGACGTGAGTGAATTTCAACATCTCCTGTTCATCGCGATCATCCACTCACGGTATATTCTAATAGGCTGGGTCTGGCTCATCGCACTCATCATGGCGATCCAAGTAGCGGTTATTCTTATGCAAGACCTCTTCGGACCGACGTTCTTCCTCCCCCAACGCGTAAGCACTCATCCCAATCTCGATATCTCCCCTAGTCCCATTCCCGAACCAACGACCGGCTGTTCTTCGTACAGCTCGTCAAGACGACATCATACGACTATCACCCACCACTTCCCCTCCCAAACCCCGATTCAGAAGCACCAGAACAGTCTCTCGGGGACTGTGCCATCTGCATGGATGCCATCGAAATTGACCCTGCGATCCGACAAGGTATGGACGACGAGAAGGGTCACATGTTGGCCAAGACGACGGGCGGGTTGTGGGCTAAAGCAGGGGCAAGAAAGAGTTACAGTCTTGCACCTTGTCATCATCTATTCGTGAGTCTATTCTGCCTTTTTTTTCTCTTTCTCGTCCGTGAGTATGGAGATTGATTTGTATGCGTTTTTAGCATACTGCTTGTCTTGAGAGGGTGAGAATTTCTGTCACTTTTTGTCGACCTCTTTCAAAAACTGACAATCACCTTCTTCCTTACGCCAGTGGTTGACCATCAAGGTATGTCTTCGGATTGATTGTTGTACGGCACGGCGCTTACTTTTCGCAATAGAATATCTGTCCACAATGTCGACGACCATTGCCTCCACTATAAACCTTTCATACCCTCTTACCTCTAGATGCCTGAACCGGCTTACAACCGGCTTGTAACCGCTTGAAAGGTTCTATTTGCTTACAATACCAAAGACTTGCCTTCTAAGGGATTTTTATCTTTTGCAAGATATAACTGTGTCATACCCCTCTCATTTCTAGATACTTGGCGACTCACTTCATCAACTCACCCCTTGTTCAATTATTCGGTCCCCCGCCCTCTGGTATCCAATTGTTATATAGCTACCGTAATTTACTGCAATATAACCATTGTTGACATGTATCAATATGCCATAAGGTTCAGAACGTCGACGTTTGACGCGGACATTCAACGGTTCAAGGGAACGTCGGAAGTCAAATTCACTCAAAACACCAGTCAGAAGTATGACTATTGAGTGCGAACTGTAATCACCGGATTGCCCATATTCACCACTATTGTACATACAATCATTGTTCCTTCTTCGCTCTCGACCAAAAGCCCCAGAATATGCGAAAATGGAACAAACTAAAACGGATACCACAGTTCCTCACGACGGACTTACATCCCGACAGGCAAACCCATGAACCGCCTTCCCTCACTCTTCTTACTCACAAATTGTGGGTTCTTACCAGCCATATGTGCGTTCTTGGCTCCCTCCGCGATTTGTTGTAAGGTGTATTCTTCGCCAGAGGAACCGTGCGAAGGAAGAAGATCAAACACCTTGGTCGCGTACTGTGGGTCGACGGCATACAGTTGGATCAAGTAGTTCTTCTGCACGATGGGGTCGGCGAACTGTATGTGACGGTTAGCGTCTCCGTGATAAGTCGATTTGAGAACGTTACGTACCTTCAGATATTTCGCAGTGTTCGAATGAAGGTTCTCCCTTTCGCTAGCACTCAAAACACGGTTGTAGAGCTCCCTGACCTGTTCGTACTCGCTCGGAGATCCCTCGTGCAAATAGTGGCCCTTGCGCGACAATACGTTGCCACCGACTTGCATGGGGGTTTCTTCCGCCTCAGGCATAAAGCCGGGAGTGCCTGAGGTAGTTGGCAGTCTGTTGTGATAGCTATTCGGGAACTACAACACGCCAGCATAATGTCAGCTCAACAATAGTCACGTTCAGAATCAAGACATGTAAGTACATAGTACGGCTTTCCTCCCGCATTGCCGTCCATGCGCATGCTTCCGTTGAAATTGTCGGGAGAGTGGAACCTGCCTCGAATGTTATACACCACACTTGTGCATCCGGTATGACGACTCACTTGGCCATGAAAGGACAATTTACCGGAATCTGATGGATGTTCGCGCTGCCGAGACGATGATACTGCGCGTCACGGTAGAAGAACATACGCCATTGGAGCAGAGGGTCAGGGGACGGCTCGATACCAGGGACCAGCGAACCCGGAGAGAAGGCAGCTTGCTCGACGTCACGGTGGTAATCCTGATCTATCATCAGTACGACACCGTTGTAATGCAGTATGGATAGCTAACCTCGGGGTTGCCATTCAAAACCAGTTCGCCAACCTCCTTCATAGGGAATTGGCTCCTGGGCCAGATCTTCGTAGGATCGAAGGGGTCAAAGGACACGCTCTGAGCCTCCTCGGGAGTCATGACTTGAACAAGCATGATCCATCGGGCGTCGCCGCCCTTCTCGATATGCTCCCATAAATCGCGCTTAGCATAGTCAGGATCTTCTCCGCACATTTTCACGGCTTCGTCCTCCGTGAACTGTTTGACGCCTTGCTTGGAACGCCAGTGATACTAACTCGCACCATAACCATCAGTAAGCGAGAGTGATATGCAGTTGCAGAGATACCATACCTTCACGAACACGCTCTTTCCCTCCTTGTTTACCCAGCGGAAAGTGTGAACGCCATAACCACTCATGAAACGCCAGCCAACAGGAGTTGCATGATCAGAGAGGAGCATCAAACCAGCATGCTGGGACTCCGGAACGTTCGCGAGGAAGTCGAACCAGGCATTGAAGTCGATGAGGAAATTCTTCGGGTTGCGCTGCTGAGACCTATATTCACGAAAAACATTAGCGCGCAATCATGAGGCATCGTTTGTCGAGTTGAGGAGTACCTGATATTGTCGGGCCCCATCATGGGGTCACGGACGAAGAAGACAGGAAAGTTGAGACCGACAAGGTCGTAGTTTCCTAGGGACGACTTCGTGAGCACCAGCGCTTCGTAAGGAGAGCTTGTCTACCTTCTTCTGTGTAGAATTTGGTGGCAAGCCCACGAGGGTTACGGGCACTGTCAGGGAACTCGCGCTGAGAATGATGGTGGTGTCACGACAGCACGAATCATAGGATATATGCGGGTACTTACGCCATAGGTAACTGTAGAGAACCGAGTATATGCGGGTGTCTTCTTTCCAGGTTGCAGGAAAGCCGCTTTTGTCAAACTGGAAACGTCATGCGTAACCTAAAATACATGCGCGTGAGCAAGTGGTGGCGAGAATGCACTCGTGAAGGTATACTTGGAAGTAACCGAAAGCCGAACTTCCACAGGGGTGAACGATTCGCTCCTGAATCTTCGAGCGATCGAAGGCCTGTTGCTTCTCAAGCATTAGAGCATCACCCTGATAGGGAATACCGCCAATGTTGAGGCAGTGTCTATAAGTTGGTTCAGTACAGAATCCCTTGCGGGCACGGGTAAAACTCACGCGGGGTCGGGGATAGGTTGTCCAAAGTTGCTAGTGTAAATTGGACTATCGTCCTTGGCATGAGATTCCTGAACGAGACCGGCGAGGCGAGAGGCCGTGCTGGCGGGGCCGTCGTTCATGCCAGAGAAGAACTGGGCGCGTTGCATGACGCGCGGATCGACACCTGGAATCTTAGCAAGCGTTTCCTGGATAAAGGAGGCCATACTCGGAGCTGAATGAAGAGAGAGGGCAAGTTACGTGGGGGTTGGGGACTGGGCGAGGACTCGAAACGTCCTCCATAAATACTAGGCGGGATGGACCCACTGACGACAACGAGCGGGCTGCGATCGGGGACTTGATGACGAATCTCATGACGAGCAATCTCATGGGGCTCCTTCTGCATACAATGGCAGCTTTGCTGGAAACCCAAGTAGTCGGTGAATGTCCCAACGTCATGGCGACCGCGAGCAGTCGTTCATGACGTTACGGGACCAACCAAGATGCTTGCCAAATACGTCGCTTGCTTCTGCCATCAGTAAATGATCTAGTGTATCCAGTTCAGGCAACCGTAGAGTTTCCAGCTGCCTGCTCCTCTTCGGAGTTTTCGAGGCTATGAAGGATCCGTGGCCTGAAAATGAATATGGATCACGATCCGAACCTCAGCTATCTCCCTCATTGCTACTTATTGCATATTAGAGGCAATGTTCAAGGCCTCCCGTGTCCGTTAGTTGTGGGAGGAATATCTCTGACAACAAGATGTAACGTATGTCGATCTACTTAACCTGACTTCAATACCGCATCAGTTGTATTTCACTCGATAGTACGTACAATGTCTATGTCTCATCCATAGCAGGCGCAGCATCCACGCTCTCATTTGCCGCCTTGGGTTTCTTAACCTCCCTCTCATCACCTTCGCCCTCACCTTTCTCCTCAGCGGGGTTGCCATCGCCATTGCCACTTTCGCTACCCTGCCCTTTCTTCTGCTTCTCCTGAATCTTGGCCAACAACGCCTTTTTAGTCTTCAACCTCCCAAGTTCCCTCTGCGTCAGGGGCTTGCCCTCCTTCCCTCCCGCTTCCGTCGAAGCGAGCTCTGAGAGATCGTCCTTGATCAATGGATCGTGCTCTGGGTCGACGGCTTTGGGCATCGTAGCAAGGTGACCATATAAATCGAGGGTTTTCAGGTCAGCCGGGGTGGCTGGGATATTGATTTTGGTATTCAACGTCGTCAGTATGGGGTTCGTTGATTCTTCGCTGTAAGTTACGTCCACGAGCTGAAGACGAGTTACTACTTTTGTTATTGAGACGAAGACGATGAGCGTACCTTTCCCTCCTTCCAGGAGACTATACGGACAGGGTTCGAGCTCGTCGAGTTCATTGATGGGACTTGGCCATCCGAGGTTGGGGGCTCCTGCCATTCAGAATCAAGTAACACCCATATTCTGTCGTTCTGGCCGACTGTGAAATCGAGGACGGGCTTCTGGAAATCTAAGGCATGCACGCTGTGTACGGAATCAGGTCCAAATGTTGTCGGATAAGCAACGTGGAACAATGCCGTTGCGCTACGAAGTATGGGGTCAGCGATGATGAGAAAAATCACCCGGGAGTCGATATCGGAAAAATGGCTCACCCAACTGCGCTGAACACAATATGCCAATTGTGTTCACCGTGGTCGACCATTTCCAATTTGTGCAGTACCAGAGCAGGTTTCTCGGGTTTAGCATCCTCGGATGTAAACGCATCCGCATTGCCTGATCCTGTCTCGTCCTCCATTTTGACATCCTCCGGCTTCTCCGCTTCGCCTTCCGGAATCGGGGTACCGTTTTCGCCCGTCTCCCGTTCCCTGCTCTCTTCTTGTTTTCCTTTCCCCTTCCCTTTCTTCCCCTTCGCTCTCTTTCGACCAGGTTGTGCGTCACCCTCGCCTCCTTCGTCACCGTCGTTCCCGGATCTACGTCCTTTGTGGGCTTTTGCTTTGATGTACGGCTCGACTGTCTCCTGGACGGTGATGGTCCCTACGAGTTTTCCAGAGAGCCATTCCCAGACTCGAAGTTCAGGGTCGCCGCCACCCGATATCAGACGAGAAGGTTCAAAAGAAGGGATGTTAATGGCAGATACAAACCTGAATCATCGAAAAACATTGGTAACGCGACCACGACAGAATGGGCATTTTTCACTTACTTCTTGTGGCCAAGACAATATCTCTCAATAACATAACCTTGAGGATACCAGCTGATACGGATGTGCTCATCCCTGTCGGCCGTCACGATGAACTTCTCGTCTTCCGTTAGGAGAAAGGATGTCAGTAGGGACGTATGTCCCAGGATCAAGGTCCCATTTGAGGGATTTTCATGCGAGGTCAGTGAACCGCGTTTAGGGGCACCAGCTGTCGGAAGATGTGAAGTCGATGTTGAGGGTGCGTCCGGAGTTATAGGATAGCTTATGTGATAAGTATGTAAGTATCTTCGTTTTCTCATAAATGATCGAGGGGACGACTCGCCTGAAGACATCGCCGAATTTGTCGGATACAAGGATGGTTTGACCGTCGCGAGTGAGACGAATTTCCGTTGGCCGCTTAGGAAGCTCCCTAAAGAATGACGATCAGTTCATCTCGTTCAAATATACTCTGCACTATATACTCACCTCTCACTCAGAACCTTCAATCCATCCACTTGCCATACCTTCAGCTTTTTATCATCCCCTGCGGTGACCAGCGTTGAACCTATCTCATTCGTCGTTGAGCACCTAACAGACCCCGACTTCAAGAAAGCATCTTTCTCGGCCCCTTCAAGCTCAGTGGTGGAATGAACTATATCCCCAGTTCTACTCCGATCAGAAATCCCACAGGAGGATATGTTTATGGAACGTACTGGTTGTCGAGAACTTGGATATGTGGCCCCGAGATTACTATGGACTTCTCGGGTCTTATATAGAGCTTTGTATACGGATATTTCGACATTTTGAGGATTTAGCTCGCGAATGCCTGTTCAGTCTCTCCTGGGACTCGGAATTTGATCTTGCACGAAATCGCGATACGTAACGCCGTTACCTCATGTGACGTCACGCGTTCCATCCCTTTGACGTGACTCAACAACCCTTTGACGTGACTCAACAACGTCACGGTACTAGACGCATCTTTCTCAACGACGTCGACCATATCGCGAAAACGTTCGACATGGCGCGGGTTCCTTTGTCATCGCGCCCTCTGGATTCCCTCTACTTCATCTTTTTCTTGGTGCGAATTGTATAAGACTCGCCTATTCACCCGCTCATAAAATATATCCAGGTTCATCTCCCAAGCACGCTTCTAGTAGACCTACAAGCAATATACCCACATAATGTGCTTCCAGCGATCATAACGAAGTTGCCTGAATTATACGTGAACCTTTCCTCCGACCCATTGATTGGAGGTGCGATGGGGTATTTCGGACTGTCTGAGAACTATCTTTGGTTCAAATCTTTCCTCCTGCTCGAGGCGTATGTACATCATGTTTGGTGCGCTCGGTGCAACTTGCTCATTCAGTCTCCAGATTTTTCCAAGTCCCCGTGTTTATCTTGGGTCTCAGGGGACTATGGAAAGGTAACCAAGTTGTGTAAACACAGTACGTGCCATTGTCTGACTCCATATTCAGGTTCACAGAAAATCTATCTCTTGCTACTCGTCTATGCGGCTTCTACCACGACGACTCTGCTGCCTTGCTTGGCAATCTTGCTTGCTACACCCACTACATCTCCCGAAACTGTGGTCGCCAAAGCGATTTCTGTGACGGCTGAACAGAGGTTGCTCTTGCTTTCGAGCTATGTCCCATTCCTCATTATTCCCTTGACAATGCTCGTCGACATGTCTCTCCGCGTCTACCGGCTTATGCACGCCGGTTTGGTTGCTCAGGAAAAGGCCAAGAGCAAGTAAACACGATCTTTCATACTATAGCCTACGGTTCATACTGTCGTAATGTCTTCTGTGTCTTTTCTGCCATTTCTTGGATAAAATGGCGTATGTGTATTCGATTGTCATCGGCTCTGCGTCCTCGCTGCCGAGGATGCAGCTGAATGGATCAATGCTAGGTGACGAAGGTAGGCCGAGGGTCATCGAAACCACGCCTGATCTCTTCCAATTGACCTTCCTTTTTGACTCCCATAACGCTCCATAGTTCACAATCGACCAATCCCATGACCATTCTTTCAGCGCAATGTTTTCGGACATTCGACGGCAGCGATACTCAAGCCGGTCATCTCTCAAACGGTCATTTGACAGGTACGGACCTTTGGGCTTGGCATGCCTGGCACTTGCATGACAATGATCTCCATTCTTCATCGACGCACTCACCTCAATGAACTACACTCCGGTATTCCTACGTTGCTATATACCGTCTCTCACGAAGAAAATCCATTCAATGCGGGCGCGTTGACACAGAACCACAATCTACCCGGGATTCACTGCCGTCGCTGCACATATTGCTGCTTCTGTGTGCCCATATTTGAGGACTGTACTTCCCCGCAAATATGCCTCCGAGAATCTCTTGGCATTGCCAGATCTAGCTCTCGAGGGTGACGGATGCGGGGTAACAAGAAGCTTCACGGAGAAACCGCGGTTGGCGGGTCGGTTCGCCTATCGACATTCTTTCTGAGGTTTCCATGTGGAGCAAGTCCTATCGTCCTATTGGAAGAGTAATCCGCCGTACCCGCCATATACAACTGACACTCACCGAGGACAGGTACGTCGCTTTGTAGGTCAGGTTATGGCAGAATGATGGTTACTCGGTTTTTCTGCAACGTCATGCCCAACAATTTCATGCGACGATTTTCCGGCTCATGCAGCATGACGAAGGGAGTACGGTTGGTATATAACTGACCCCCCAGAATGAGTACCATTGAGGCCATCCGAAGACCCCTAAAAAAATGTTCATCTCATCAGTGTTCACTGCTCTCCTCGCTGCGGCTGCAGTGAACGCTCACGCGACCTTCCAGGAGTTCTGGGTCAATGGAGGTACAGACATTTCCATCAAGGTCGTGTATCGTCGCTTATGATTTCCGATGACAGTTGACGAGGCTGGAGCCAATGTCCGTACTCCGGCGAGCAACAGCCCAGTCACCAGGTAAGCAGCTATCGTAGATCGCATTATTTCTCTTGATGGCTAAACGATCGCGACTCTAGTGTTAGCACTCCTGTACGTCGGATAGTTGCCCGGTGCGACATCCAATAGCTCTGACATTGGCGATTATAGGACCTGGCTTGCAATGTTGGTGGAACAAAACCCGCTGCATCAACGTGAGTTGGATTATTTCACTACATCGATTGAATACTGACCTCACTGTGTACTAGTATCGACGTTCCCGGTATGGCCACTATATCACGATGTACCCCGAACCTATCTGACTAGGAACTGTTATAGCCGGTGGAACTGTGACTGTTGAGATGCATCAACAACCCGGCGATCGTAACTGCGCCAACGAAGCCATTGGTGGAAACCACGATGGTAAGTAAGGCTGTCATGTTAGATTGTGCCATATTGACCACTCTCATACAGGTCCCGTCCTGATCTACCTGTTGGTGTTTGCGTCGCTCGCGTGGCGCTGCCATTCACTGACCTTTTCCACAGGGCGAAGGTGGACGATGCTGCAACCGCCGTCGGTGCCGACGCGAATTGGTTCAAGATCGCTGAGCTCGGCTTGGTATCAACAGACTACTGGGCGACTGATGTCTTGAACGCGAACTGTGGCAAGTTCGCTGTCACAATCCCGTCCGACATTGCACCAGGGTATGTGCGGGTTGTTCTTGGTTCATCTCATCTATTGCTGACTCATTGTCTCAAACAAGAAACTACCTGCTTCGTGCTGAGGTCATCGGTAGGACTCTATCGTTGCTTCTGATTCCAATTCCTGTGCTGGATCTGACTGTTGAACAGCTTTGCATGTCGCTGGCAGCATCGGTGGTGCTCAATTCTACATGTCCTGCTTCCAAATCAACGTCACTGGCGGAGGCAACGCCAGCCCGCCCACGGTCAAGATTCCAGGTAACCTAACGCTGTATTCCATTCCCGAATTATGAGTATATCTGAGCCCTATTTCATCATAGGTGCATACAGCGCTACTGACCCCGGGTATGTCTATCTTGAGCTTGACTCTCCAGGTTCCCTATTCTCATGATAGGTTCTAGTATCCTCTTCAACCTGTACGGATCATACACGACCTACACCATCCCTGGGCCACCCGTTTACACTGGTGGAGCTGGCCCTGCACCCACCTCGAATCCATCGAGCCCGACGACGACGAAGCCGACGACTCCCACAACCAGCAACCCCGCACCCCCCGCTACCAGCACCCCCAGCACACCCGTGGGCACTGTCCCTCAATACGGCCAGGTATGTTTTTCTTCCACTTTGCGTTTTTGTCAAATACTCATCTATTTGTTATAGTGCGGCGGTATCGGCTGGACGTAAGTTACTATTGTTGGAGGCCTATCTCTGATATTACTGACGTCTCGCTCTTTCACAGCGGAGCCACTGGTTGCCAATCCGGATTCACTTGCACCAAACTCAACGACGTGAGTACAATGGTCATGCTGTTGATGCGCGGCAGGATACTGAAATCTCATCCGCCTAGTACTATTCGCAATGTCTTTAATGTGTTTGGTATGATCGCGACGATACCGTGTACATTCGTGCGATGTGAACAGTGTAGATATCTATGTGAACATGATCAAAAAGCTTTCCAATGTCGCTTCAAATGGAGCTACAGCTTGAGCTTGAGGATGCCTGCAAAGACTATCAAGGGTATTACTCTCAACGATTGTTATCTTTGACTTGGGCGTTGGTGAACCTACCGCGACTCTCCACGTGGTAGCAGTGTCCCGTTTGGTGATTTGTGTATCCCGTTTAGTGATTTGTGTATCCCGTTTAGTGATTGTAGTATCTCGTTTGGTGATTTGAGACAGCTTATACGTATGGAAGCTTGTCGGAGTAACCGTGCCCAGACGAGTTCTAAGCATAGACCTGGCGTTCAAACTGTCTCGGAATCGAAACTTCAAACAATACTCCGGGACCGGGATAATGGAGTTGCACTTACGTGCCAAGGAATGCGTTCGCATAGACTTCGAATGTGGTGTCATCAGTTACCAGTATCAATCACAGATAGAATCATGATCTACACTCACGACGACTCATGATGAGGAGAAGCCCACTGAACAAGAGACTTTCAGGCATCACAGAGTACTGGCAAATCAGAGTATGAGGGGGCACGGTATACAGAAGTGGATAGGAGACGCAATCACCGTAATCATGACCCCAAGTGCTGCGACACTTTAGAATTGAGCTCGCTCAGTGACTGGGCCCCCGAGTTGGTATAGCTGAATGGAACTTACCACGTGATCGCGCCGGTATTGATTGCATATAGCAGGATCCAATTTATCACACCATCGGTCCTGTTGTTGAGAATGAGCATCAGAATAAACATATCCATTCAGCAAGCCTACCCGGGATTGAACCCTGATCGCCCTTGACGAACGTAGTATATCGTAGCCGTCGTAACCACAAGGTCAAGGAAAGCCAACAGAGCATTGGACGCATGGAGTATGATCTACGAGTAGTTCAGATTGTGTTCATAGCTGAGGTAATAGAAAGGCTTACGTCCGGTGCTTTGCTGTGATATTCAGACCATAGGTTAAAGCGGAATCTTCGGTTGTCACGTGAGCGTTATCGTTCAAGGCATTGGTGAGATTGAGATTGGGGCAACGGGTACTCACAAATATGTTGTTGCCACTGCAACCAATGGGCGTCACATTTATCAATTTCAGTGCATTGTTATTGTATGGACAACTTACTTAAACTGAGTGCTACGAGAGTACCCTCGCTGAGTCAATGGTGAGAATTGAAGAGAAGTGACGAGAAATTCACCGAAGCGGGTTGTTAGCACAATGCACTGCGATAACTATTAACTAAGAAGATCAATGATCCACAGGAGCAAGGACTGACCATTGGGATTACAAGCCAACGATTCATTCTCTGGCCCACTTTTTCATCCACATAGTATATTAGTAATAAATACCAATGAGGGCGAGTAGTATGCTACTTACGATTCCATATGCGATGAATGTAGAACCTATCCATAGAGACTGTCAATCAAACATCTCACTTCTCCACCATCCCAGGCTTACCCCTGAACGATCGCAAGTAAGAAATTCTGCCAGTGTGTGCGAAAACGACTAAGCACACTTGTTGTACATCGTTGACGAGATCCTACATACCTCTATGAGTGGACAAATCTGATATTCTCGTTTAACGATCTGATATTGACGAGGAAGAAGTCTCAGGGTTAACTTACGCCTGTAGTACTGTGGACATACCCAACTCAGCGGAGCTAGTATGGAGGATCAATATACGAACTTACGGGGGAATTACTGCTAGTTGCGCTGGGTTGTCAAAGCTGCCGAGGACCATCTGATAGACTAGCTCGACGCCTACAAATATTTGCAAGGTTTCCATAAAACTAGGTGGGAAGAAGGGTTAGAGCTCGCCAGTACGGGGGTCACACTGAACTAAAAGTCTTACAAGACTGCGGCGACCATGGTCTTCAAGTAAAATGGGTCATCCTTGCAATTCGACGCATACGTGACGGCTTGCACTGCTGTAATCCCATATAGTCTGTAGGACCGAGGTTTAGAGCAAAAGAACAACAGTCAAACTTGGAACTCACATAGCTGATATGAATACACCCATTTCGACCCCTCCAACTAAGTACGCGACAGAAAAGAATTCTGACATTTTGGGGAAACGCGATGGGATCAGTGGTATTGCTGGCTGAAGCTCGAATTCACAGTTGGAGGGCGGAGGCGTAAGCCTGCCAGTGACGAGTCGTCAGCCTTTAACCGACCAGAGACACCGATAAGACACTGGTACGTGGATCATGGGTTGTTGATACTACATATCCTGTGGTCCAAACTTCAATGCAATTCCACCGCAATGTTCAGATTAAGGAGCAACTCTTCAGTTCGGACGCGATGGGCCACACCCGGGGGCCGCAATCATTGAAATTTCAACGATTGATACCAAAACCGACAGATCTGTCAACGGTGCCACGACGTTATCTCCTGGTACCCGTCTATGCTGAGGTCCATACGAGCAAGTAAGACAAGACTCTATTCCGAGATACGCGTCGGGTTTTGTGTTAGTATCCACTGTAGGAGGCTCGGACGAGGCGAAAGCAAGATGTGCGTAAGAAGATGGATGCTTGGCAGGTTAAGTTGTCCCATGATACTCAGTTTGATTGATCGTGATGCTACGATGTATCCATCTGCTGAATGAGGGATGCGGCGTTTGCGTGCCCTGCACCATGAGCCTTCTCGCAGAGGCAGTTGGACTGGTCCGGTATCCTCGGGTATTGTTCGCTGTTGAGGTTTGGACGACCAAAAGCCTCACCGAATGTGATATCTTGGTATTACAAGCAATCCATTTTCCCTGACAGTGACGGGCATGGCCTTCCCGTGACAGCGAGATACAGATATAGGGAAACCATCCGACGAAGACCGGCGCCAAATGACGATAGTACGTGGGACTCCAGAACATAAGCGCGATTGCAGCCTTGAAGTACCTCTACGAAGGGAATTCAATCCAATCGTCAGATCAGTATCTTCTCGCCGTGCTACGCACCGGAAGAACATACTTACACCCAGCCATGCAACTACAAAGTACTGCGCTGAAGGTTCAGAGTATCCAATGACGATAACGAATGCGCTAGGAAGTCAATGATTCTGGCAGATAGTTCAGCTCGTTCTATAGGCGGCTCAGGTCAGAGTACCGTCACAGGAACGAGGGATGTCGATACCTTGTCAGTGTAAGGTCTTCGGAGAGGAGACTAGGATGTAGATGGGGGTTTTCTCGCTTGCGGAGGACAGCCCCCTAGGCCAACTTTGCACTATATTTATCAGCCATATTCTCGGTAACGATCAATGAGGAGTCTACTTACCTACGTACCAAACGTACTTATACTCGTCCGCCAGTGCCAGTGCCATTCACTTGACCGGGAACGGATTGCTTTCGACAGGATGGAGGCAATGTCATCCCACTAATAGTAGTAATAACTAGTACCAGCAAGTGGCACGTGATGATGATCCCGCTCCGTCACTGCTCAACTGAGGGCTACCAAGAGCTCAAGCCTCAGGCAGGCTGAGGGTCAGTCGGATGAAAGAAAAGCAGGAATGATCAAGTTGGCAGCCTCTTTGAGGAGAACTGACCATATCAGAACGTTCATGTGCACGACTGTGGAGGAGAAACACTGTCCATATAACGGGTATACGGCTCACCAATAGTCCGAGTCGTAAAATCGTTCTGCTCCAATCTCTTGTTGACTTTGGCAGTACAGCGGCGACGTACTAACGATCTCGAGATCATGATGCGACGAACGTCGTAGACTAGGTGGCCGAAATGTGAGACGTCTCCTACATAGCAGAAAACCCAATCAGCAGAAAACTCATTAATCAAGTGAAATATGGAAGCTACGTGTGCGCCGATTTACCAGAGTATGCGTGAATAATCATGGCGTACAGAAACATACAAGCTCCGTCAATGTCATCGAGTCTCATACGACGAACATAGGAAACGTAGGTGACTTGGCCAGTTATATCTCCGGCTCAGCATTGCCTGCCTTTTTCCTGGTTCAAACATGGGTGCAGATGCCGATAAGGTCCTGAAAAGAGGAGGGGCATCGCAGACGGAGTCGTCGCATGCGAGACACTGGCAAAAAGCGGGACATGACATTGCGGCGGGCCTTCTCTTGCACCGTATATGCGAAACGAACGAAAACCATTGCATACGCTATGTCCGACAGGCTGGTACCATCCCACGCAAGTGAGAACGACGCAGCGACATTCTCGCTGAAGACGCGTTGAGCGACGAGTGAGCGACGATTTGGGCCAGGGACAGGCCGTCAAAGTCGCACGGCGGACATCGCACGCTCGTTGGTACGCCGGGCAGGGTGATGATGCATGATGAGCCGGACGTCTTGTGCTTGTGGAAATTATACTATGGATGGGGTGTTCGCGATAGAGAAATGGCCTGCTGGGTGGACGAGTATCACGTGATCGTGCTGGGAGGAGATGATGTCGCACAGGGCTCCTGGTTGTCCTTACGCGGAGGAGAAATTTTCTCTTGCAGTTCGACCAACATTCTGGCACATGTCAGAAATTCGAGGTACTCTGAAAAAAAATAAATAGAAAGAGATGGAATCCTCCGCGTCGTCGCCCATTGTGGGCCGCCGAGGGCATGTCAGCCGTCGCTTGGGCTAAGCACGAGGGGGTGAGGGAGTACATTACCCGTTTCATTTCCTTATCGCAGCTCGCGTTCGCCTGCGAAGTATCAGTATCACCCGATCCTCTTCGAGAGAGAGAGAGAAGATCTTTG
>JSYW01000928.1:0-23843 GCA_000787475.1 Lentinus polychrous | reverse complement strand
CTTTTCATTGCCCGTAGTGTAACTTTTTTTGCGACACCTCAAGCGCCATCAGTATTGATCACGTGTATGCAGTCAACGCGCTCTAGCGGGACCTTTGCGACCTATGTCTACGACGAAGGCAACTAAGTTAACCTAGAAATCTGCCGAACACAAGGTACTCAAAATCCATGTCGTATGTGACTGTGAGCTAAGTTGATTCATGCAGGGGTTGTCAGGCTTGCGCTGAAAATGTCTGACCACCTGGGGAAACATGGACTGGGGAGTAGAACACTAAGGACTATTGTAAATACTTATGTTGCTACTATATCTGCAGTCGGCCAGTGAGGAATTGATGCAATGCCAGTCCGTACAGTCTAGCTCAAGCTCAAGCAGCCTCTTGCCTTTTACGGACATCCCAGAAGGGAAATGTGAGGGCTTCTCGACAAGGACACCGCGTCAGAAAGCAGACTAACTTCACCTCTCTTCATTGCCCAGAGCTTCAAAGCTACATAATTCTGCAGTCATTGCATAAGGATTCGTCACCGGATCGATAACATGTATTATCCAAGGGAGATGCGCGGAGATCTGCATTCTCCCACCATGCCTCTCGCAGAAGGCGCGGAGTCACCTAGTCACCAAGTCTTCCTCTCGTCATCGCCTTCGTCTTGTTCTTGCTTCAATGTTGTTGGGCGGGTAGGATGGTCACTACGTCGCAGTATAAATACCGTCTTTGGTATGAACACCGTCTGTGTTACTATGCCGTAGTCAGTACCAAAGCCATGGAGTAAGAAGTAGGGTCCTCATAGTCCTGGCAGGAGCAGGAGCAAGGAATCCCAACCATCTCACGTGCTGTCTGCTGTCTGTAACCGACGAGCGCCGGCTAGGCGTCTCCTTTCGAGAGGTCTGCTACGTTTCCTTCCATATGTGTGCCCAACATGAACTCGACCACAACCATTACCCCGCGATCCTGTGTCGGTCGCTCGTCTATTATTTCTTCTTGAAGCGAACCCGACAATGGGCTATGGCAACTTGAAGTCCCGCCGTATCTCACAGGAAGACCATGACGATATCTATTGGAATCCGTTTGCTGGTCAATCGGAGGAGCCTTCTTACAGTTCAGCACTGAGAGTCAGCGAGTCTCGTGCTGACCGACGGCCAGCGATCCGTCGACGTGGTTCCGATACTGCGAGCAAGAGGATGAACGGCAGTGACCTGGCAAACTCTGGTAGATTCGGGAGCTCGAGCTCTTCACACTCGAGATCGAGGACACTTGACGATGGTGCGGTAGCGAATAGTTCGGGGGCGAATTTGCATCCCCTCGCTCCAAGCATTCCATCATCGGTTTCCAGCAGCGCACAGTCCTTGAACGATACCCGGCCGAGGCTGAAACGTATCGTGAGCGATCTGGAACCCGTGGACAGTGATGCCAGCCACTCTCCCGCAGACGACGAACGTATGTCGGCTTCCAGGGGCAAAGAGCCAGAGAGGACCGTGATTGTTCACGAGGTTAGTCAGTAATGCAGAGGTTTGTGGTATAGTCATCGAGTAGGACTCACACGGATGTATAGGTGTCACCGAAGGATTCGCTGCCTGGCGTGGCATTGAAGTATGGCATTTCCCTTGCGGATCTTCGACGGGCAAACCAGATGTGGCCATCCGATCCGATTCATTTGCGGAAGATATTGTACATCCCTCTTGACAAGTCACACAAAGCAAAGGAAATTATGCTCAGACTTGCCGAGGACGACTTCGCGTCCGGCGAGTCTTCTAGCACCCCTCACTCCTCCAGCGCCGCAGCCGAGAAACGTAGATACCCTCAACACAACTTGACCATCCGCAAAGTGCCCGCATCCATGCTCTCGTTCTTCCCCCCTCCCCACACGTCTGCATCCTCCGACGGTTCACGCCGCAGTGTGTCTGACGTGCATGATAGACCGTCCGCTCGACCCACAATACCCCCCGACCTCATAGACCTAACAGAGCCGCTTGCAACGGCGCCACCTCCCTTACAATCTTCCATGTCGTCGACTACACCCTCCTTATCACTACCTATTCGTTCACACTTGACATCTCTATTCAATGCCCTCCCAATCGCATCCTCGGCGCGGGAGACCATCATAGCGCGGTTATCTCTTGATTCTGGGACATCTACACCTACGCAGTACAGTGAGGAGCAAGAACATGAACTAGATGACGTCGGTAGTAGGATACATTCAAACCGTGACCTCTCTGCTCACCGAGAGTTAATGAATAATGGACACGATAACATCTTGGCGGCCTTTGCGCGCAGGAACGGTGATGCGGCTGCCGATGAGGAGCACGTAGAAGCCCATTCCACTCTCCCACGCTCTATTACAAAGTCTCCCAATGCATCCGCTCCAACTTCTGCTATTCATGCTCCTCGTCTGGGTAAAACATTCGAGTCAACTCCCATGATGATCCGGACACAATCTGCTGGGGGGATTCGGACGGCTCAATTAGAGCCTTCTCCGGCTATGCAGTTACCTCTGCGGTCGAGGGAGGGAGGGGGGAGGGACAGTTAGAAGCGGCAAGATCAGCGTGCAATCCTTGACTGTTGGAGATTGCGGCTTATTGCATTCTTCGGCGGCATTCACCTCCCGTATGTGTCTCGGCCTTCCTTGATGAACCTTCCTGATGAAAGTCAATCGTCTAGTGGTTGCATTGTCCCTCCTTTGGCAATGTTCCTAGGATGAGCTACCACTCATGGAGCTCATGGGGTCGCCACGGCACCCTGGAACCAGCGAGGCCGGCAACATTGGTTATCAGGGCTCGACGCCTTCTAACGCACTCGTTCCATCCAACCTTCCGGAAGACTAGCCGATGTACAAGGTTTGGGCGTGACCAGAAGTACTGTCCTCTTACGTCGCAAAGAAACTAACGGGCTGATCACGCTCTTTGACGTAGTTTAGCGTATTGGCCCCCTCGGCGGCGGCTCAGATATCTCCTGAGCCTGCAGTATTCTGAGGTTCTCTCCATAATACATCCTTGTATTCCAAGTAACGCACGTTCTTCTTTCCACCTCTCGGAGCGTGTTCTGCGGATGGCCCATTTGGGCTAGACATCCCTATCGACCTGCGCTGTCACCACGATGCAGACAGAACTCAACACGCTTCGAGAGTGTGATGGGGAATGTCTGTCGTCTTGGAATATCTTTGAGCCTCTTTCTACTATAAATTATCGTGCGGAAGATCGAATCCTACTGTCTCCGGCGCCCGCCAAGCACCCGGACCTTGGCGATGCTTCGCAAGCTTTCCCTGTACCTCAGATGCCAATTCACTTTCGCTCAAGCTTGTCACCACGCATGGCCACGAGTTTATCCTACCAAGGCTATCGTTTCCTCGCCACCCTGCCATGCATGCTTAGCACATGCTCATGGTACCTCATCGTCCTCCACCCGCTATAGGTGATGCTCGGACACAGCGGTGTTCGTTCACCAGGCACGCCGAGGCATGATGACTGTAGTCTCCACATCTCCACGTAGCTCTTGTCACCGGTCATCTATGACTGGTCAAGCTCAAGATCGGAACTGTTCAGGATCATGCGATGAATGTCGTAGTCAGTCTTCATGTCTGGAAGATACAACCAAGATGAATGATGACCGTTCCCAAGGTACATCCATGGCAAAGTTCAAGCCAATACTGCAGTGGGTGTTCGCGTGCCGGGAGAAGGCCCACCTGTCTTGTCATGTGGATGCTTGACCTCTTGTGCAGTTTATCGAGTCCAGGCCAGAAGGTAACTACGAATGAAGACACTACTTCGAATGAAGATACTACTTACGTCTTAGCCGTACTCGATATGTTGCACCGTCGATGATGCTGTCTTGAAGTGTTCTCGATAAGCATAGTGGTATTGTAGCATCGGCGGAAACCTTCATGCAAAGCCCCGCTGACTGAGACGTCCTTGTCCAATGACCAAGCTCTCAGAATCTCACGGGCCAGATCTTGTGGGGAGTCAGTCGTACACCAGAATACGAAGCTGTTCGTATCGAACAGTCCGGAAGATGCTTGAAACCCTTCACAATTCTGACGGTCCTGGTGTCTGTATCTCGGCCGCCGGGCCCAGCCTTAACGCAGCGTTGGCAATCTTCACATCGTTTGCACAAAGGCCGGCGACCAGAATGCATTTGACATGAAATTCATCGCATGGCAATCCAGATCGTCTTAGACCGCAACGAGGCGACCCCAATGTCCACTCAACCATACCTCATGAACGACATGCCTTGCTCACAAGCCTCGCGGGGTTGTCGATTCGTCCGGAGAGTAGCTCCGATCTACTTCATTTCCGTAGGGTGCGGGATTACCATTTGTTATCGATTGATCTTGTCTTCCATACAAAGATCATCTCATATGGTCATGCGAGGACCTACAATCAACAACTATTGCGACAAACCAGTTACTGCTTCAGAATCCTCTATGAAACGTGAAGCAGATGGGTATCTGCGGCCCAATCAACACTTCAAGGTAAACAGTACGTTGTACGACATGTATCGGGTTGACACTGACGGAGAATCAGGAGTGACTCGGATATGGGCAGCGACGACGAGTTCATATGACTCTCCGCGTCGTGAAGTTGAGTTGGATCGACTGCGTGGACAGGAACATGATCTTCGTTTCCTGTCGATGCATTGCGCAGTATGCAACTCTAACTACAGCTAAGCGAAATGTTCACTTCCTTTGGGTCTCGGCCGGGTAGTAAACTCTGGATCGCACCGCAAATAGCAAGGCTGCCAATGGGACAACGTCGGCACTTCCAAGAGGCATCTTGGAAGGCGGCGATGCTTACAGGCACCGAAATAAGCCTCAAGGTCTCAGCATCAGCCTTCTCTACTCTCCATCTCCTATTGCGTATCCTCACCGCTGTTGTGAAGAAACGCATGATTTGGGGTGGGGTGCCTTCTCCGTTGTTCTTACATCATTTGACCGGCAGGCTGATCCAAATATGACGCAGAAGAGTGTTAACCATTGAAGCCCGCCTACTATGCTGTATTTGCAGCATCTCCTTTGCCAATACGAGATCCTCGAGGTATCGGGGACGATGTATGTGCCGCGATCAGGTTCGATGCCTGCGCAGAACTCGAACAATGTACGGCACAAGACCATGCGTGCCGGCAGCAAGGTGGTTTCGGTTGTGCAATTGACAACTTGATGCAACTTCCATTCTCCCCTGACAGAATCCTCGCTGGTACGTCCCCCAGGTTGTCTTTTTCACTTACGATTCTCGATTAATGATGAAGTGCATGCATCTAGGTGGTCAATCTATAGACCTGCTATAGTAGACCATTAATTTCCGGTCGCTTCAGTATCTCACAATCAGTGCCGCACAGATGCTCCCCCCTCGCCGCTCACCTGGTAAGTGCCATCGCGACGCGGCTACCGTCTAGGAGGTCCTACAATATATTGTTCTGCACGAATGTTCTTACGCTGGAATTCGTGACAGTGCCAATATAGCCACTACCTTATGCCGAGGATTCCCCAGTCACTGATCAGTGGAAGACGTGGCGTTGAATTCGGGAAGGGTTCGGTTAACGAGCGATTCAACGGGCAGGTCGAGTACTCCAGAACATTTTTAAGCACGTCGACGCTGCTTGAATTCTATTCTACCTTCTGCTTAGCGAGCAAGATCAGGACGCACAAATCTCACCGAGTCCGAGAATCCTCTATGCCAGCTGTATTGCCTTATCACAGCATTCACAGTATCAAGAGATGACTGAGCCCCGTTATCCCCTACGTACTGCAGGCACATTGAGGCGTGCTTCGATCATCCACGGCGAAGGTAGGTCCGAGCATGCTATATGCGGATAACGCGACTACCAGTTATTACAATCAACAGACTAATTGAACGCGGGTTACATAACTAGATGTATCTAGGGCAATCCAGGGTCCATCCTAAACCAAACTGCAAGACCATGGGACAGGCATACGTAGAGTAGATGAGAAGAGAAGAGAAGAGAGTCAATGTTCAAGTGAATATAGACCTCATAACAGTGGTCCACGGTACTGCCAATTATACACGCGAGACTCCGGGAAACTGTCGCAGAGCCTCGTCATCAAAAGAGGCACGAGTAGGAGGCGATATATTTTGGAGATATTCCAATGGTGCGAGCAGCGGGGTGCCAGATACATGGGTTCGAGTGGGCGAATACATCGTCGAGTGGGCCGACATTGGAGATGAACGGGAGCTTGCATCGCTGCGAGTGGACGACGGGGAGTCGAGCGAATCTGGTGATATGGGCGAAGGATTGGGGGATCCATGTTTAATACGATGCCGTGATCGATTTCGCCTCGCATAGGCTCGGGCAGGAACATACAGTCCCTCGGGAACCTGCAGCTTACGTAGAGCAGGTATATCGTCGACGGTGAGAAGATTCTCGACGGTATCGAGTGTAAAATATGCGTCTAGAGTTAGGGGTAAGTTCGCGGGAATGCTGCTTTAAGTAGATAGCGCTGACTGATATGCCACTTCCTGGTATTCTTCGGACTGTCTACGAAAGCAGAATAAGTTTGTTTGATGAAGCCTTGGGGTCTGCGACGCGATGAGTAAAGTCCAATATAGTTGATGACGAGAAAGCATACTCGAGTCCTCCCATCCGCTGAGCCATGCTTCCTCGGCCGGGACATTCCTTCTCGTTGTACAGGAGGAAATCCTACAAAGTACAATCTTATCAGATCCAGTCCTGTCGTAACATTCAATCAAGCCCACCTCCCTGTAACGACGACAGTGAGATAGGAAGTACTGACAGACGAGATGGCGTAACATACCGTGCTCGACTGGGACCCCACGAACGTCCTGGACAGATGATTCGCACACAGAGCGCGAGCAGACGACGGCTGGGGAGAACTTACCCTCGGTGAATCTTTGAATCTCTTGCCCGGTTACTTCGAGAGGATTGCTACTGCGTTCCTCCCAAACGTAGACGCAGCCGGGCTTGAGCCGCAGCCGTTCCTGTTCGTCCAAACGTCTGTGAACCATAGGCAATATGCCTAGGTTAACAGCACGAAGGATTCTGGGTTGCGTGGGTAAGGTGCTGGCGAGGGCGAACATCACACTGCGTGTACCTACCGCTGTGCATCGGCGGCACTACGAATGCGAACGTTTTCGAGAGTAGGTTTCTGCATGCTGCTGGAGGGGGAGGAGAGGCGAAATAAACTGACCCTACTCCGGGGTATTTTAAGCTTAGTCCTGAGCACGTACAACTTGCACGCATGTTATCGCCGTGTCCAGATGTACCGAGTCTTTGGAACGAAGCGCCCCACCGGTACGCTTGTCAGTCCGTGCGCCGTAGAGGACGTCACCATGGACCGAATGTACTAGCAAAGACACAGTGCGATTTGAGCCCGGGGAATCATCGACAGAGGCAAACTCAGCTTATTACCATCTCGAACCTAATCTGCTTGACGCGTATAGCGTCCCGTGCTCCGGCTTCGACTGGCATCTGTCCGACGTGCTCGTGCCCTGATGTATTCCTGGTGTCTTCGGTGGAACAATTGATTGAGATTCCACGATATACGGGAAGCGTTGTATTACTATCTAGCTTAGCGTCTCCCAGATAGAGCAGGTTGGGCCCAGTCAAGTACCCGAGACAAGACTGTCCCCTACCGATGGAACCAATTATCTGCCGCTGCAGGAACGGTTCAATTATCGAGACCCAAGCATGTGATGATCAAAATACCGCTACTCACTATTATGAATGGCATGCAACGCTGTAGATGCTTGCTCATGGCAGAAATAGCAAGACTGAGTACTGATCATCCGAATCTCGGTCAACTGTATAGAAATCGTATGGAATTCCATCCGGTTAGCTGACGACAACCGCGATAATTTGTACGTCAACGGGTCATACATCCTCCCTGTTCGAGGGCTATCAGTCCAAACCACTGCGCAGTGCACTCTAGTACAGGCTGCATGAGACTGTGCTCTACGCTGGGTTCTCGGTAGATTATATACTGGTTAATAGTGCGTCCAAGCGAGCGATGCTAGCTGCTGAGTCGCTGAGTACGTGCAGTACTCATCGTTCTGCGGCTCCCGTTTCGAGATAGATTGAGTGGGTAACCGTGACGACGAATTCGGGAAATACATGTTGAACAACGTTAGACTCTTTGCGCTAACGGAATATGTTCAATGTTGAGAAATGGTATCCGAATATGCCGAGTCTAAGGAGGTGACGCGCTGAGTGACGAGTATTGCCTCGCGCGGTGTGATCATCCTCAACGCTTGATAAACGTGCCTACGTAATCGACCTGCTTACTATGATCAAACGATCGAACGTACTTGGAATACGGACTGAACAGACTATCAAGTTGAGCTGAACTCACACCGTGCCATAACCTTTCAGGAGTGTCAATTCAATGCGTTGGATACGTGAGCATGCATTCTAGTCATCATGATAGTCATCCTTTTCGAGTAATCTAATCCCAACCGTAGGCTTTGTTAGACACATTTGCGCGGCGTGGTTCGCGTAAATCATTTGGGATGAGTCCGCTCTGGGGATTCTCCTTCTGTGTTCATTTCCCTGGGCACATGGACTCCTATAAACAGCATTATGGGCTCCAGAATATTACGGACCAGAACAATGACATAACCCTTCCGAGATTGGTTTGACTCAATCCCTCAAGCCTCAAGGTGACAGGGTCACCACCCTGGAGGTCATCACTCCTCCTCTACCCGGACGAATCCTCCTATGGTTCCAGGCCACGTCTCAACCGCACCAAGTGCGCCAGATGGGCATTATTGCTTACCTATGATGCTGGATCCGTCGCATCGCCCAAAGTCTAGAACTGACTCAGATTACAGCAATGCTGCCCACGCTACCGATCTCGCACGAATCAAGTATGATTGGTCCGCGCACAGGACACACGTTAGTGGGTGCGCACGGTCAAGGTCCAGGCCCAGGTTCTCCAGCCAACCGCAGCAGACGAAGACGATCCCAATATATTGAACACGGTGGCTCTCTCCACAGCTGGCTGTGGCGTTTTCTCGGTCCCTTGCTCTAGATCATCCCTTCACCATTGTCAGTAGGGATAAGGCAAGCCAATGAGACTGGCATACCGATGGCGATCGTTCTCGTGAAACAAATACCATGACTATCCAAAGGTTGAACACTCCCGCCGCAGATCTTGTCCGGCACCAACTCGTCGCTATCCACGAATGGAGTAGGACTCAAGTTGTGGGAACTACGTGGTCTGGGCAACATACACGCGGGTCATTTGCCGACAGAGTTCAAGGCCAGTGGTTCTATATGCATCCAAATTTCTCATGAAAAACTCAAATCTTTGAGGGCGCTTCTGGTCTTCTGTTCGCCATGAAACAATGTAGAGAACCAATCTAACCACCATCTGCGCGGCCGCCGCAACCCCATGAAATTACTCCCTCAAACGCATGCCGCACAGTTCCTTCCAAGGCAGTAGAGCAGACATTGTAACTGAGGTATAGTTTTAGCTTCCGCCTTACTCATGTTGTTGCGGCAGAGGAGGCTCTATGAAAACACTTTTTCTTGGCCGACCGCGTATAATACTGTAAAGACCGAACCGCACTGCGCCTGACCCCTCACACCTTGGCTCCAAACATGCGGTTGACGTGAGAGGAATTAACAGGATTCTTTCATAAGGTGAGGCGTTACAAGTCCTGTCCCCGACAAGCGTGGTTTTGAATTGTTGTCTTTGTGTCCAACATGGCATTAATGGCGAAGGAAGCACAGTGGCCCGGTCAACACCGTCTCCAATGCAGAATTCTCGGCTAGCCTTTTCGCTGGACACAAAACAGACATCCTGGCATGCGGAAATCCCACCGTGCTTCCAGTACCTTCCAATATCGAAGTCTCCGTATGCCGAAGGTGATCCATTCTTGTCGATCTCAGATTCTGGCCTCGCCACGACTCAATACCATATACCTTGAAGAGCGGAACTGAATATGTCGTCCGTGAACTTCTGATGAATATCGTCCAGGGCTTCATCCATGCATGTAATAGGCGAGTCTCGTCCTCAGCCATATCGTCTTGTTGTAACAGGAAGTGCGACAATCTATGAAAACTGATCTACACCTAGGTGTGACGCTCCTCCTGACCGTCCAGAAGATCTAACCAAATACGCCCGACTATCAACGCTCGAAAAGCATCCGAGTCCCTGACAGCTCGTGGATGGCATATCGATGTCAACTTCAACTTTGTTCCGGTCTGTGACGGGCATCTCGAGACCCATCACGCCAAATGCGATTAGGTCTTTGTGGCAAACACGCGTCGCTGTGGCGGATTAGCATTACATGCATCCTCCTCAGACTCGGTATTGGAAAAGATTGTGATTTAGTTCACTCCTGAAACCATCTAGCCCCCAGACTCATTCATCGGTCCGTGATCCAAGTCCACACTCAGCGCTTCGCTCGGAAGCATGTCCCAGCACAGCAGGTATGACCATGTCCGCCCAAGGATTTTTTCCTTGAATTCCCCCTCTTCTTTCAGGTACAGCACCAAACGATGGTCCCCCAACCTGGTGATTCTTGTGACCGAGTTAATCCGTGCATCTGGGATATGACAGTATGGCCTGGACCATTGTGAACTGTACTGATCGGCGTTATCTCGCAATGCCATATCCACTATACACTTCACAAGTGCAACACTCCACAGTTTCATGGAACACATTACGTCGCATATTGCCCGATATGCCACGAATAGACTGAACGGAGACAACTAAGTCAGTCAACGGATACCCGATCCACTGCGCTGAGAATCAGACCTCTGCCGATATGTCACATAACGCACTACGCAAGGATCGCATTAACACCGAACTGCAATGAGTATCAGCTGAGTGGCTGTTTTGACTATACTGGTCGCCCATCACCGTCCACGAGATCGGCTGCTCCTTGGTGGAGATCCAGAACCCAGTAACCTACATGGGAAGTATCGCACTCGATGAGCTCAATCGCACGCATGATAGGCATGATACGATGGATGCTTGGAATGCCCAAGAGGAGAAGAGAAGTCTCGGGGTGAGGAATCGCTATCTGCAGAAGCTTACGGTAGCTTCGGGAGGTGTCATATACATTGAGGGAATGATGACCCTGCGATGAGGAACGTGTACCGCGCTACATCAGAAGCCCTTGTTGTGTCCACCAGTCTCATAGAAGGTTTGCAAGCGAGTGACAATCGCATCTAACGCGGTCAACCACTTGTTCAACTCCTCATGCAATTTATCCTGAGGAACGGGAGGGCCGCCCGCAGGGTCGGCAGAGAGCTTAGCGTAGAAGTCTGCCTTGTATGGGCACGCTTTCATGGCGACCTGTTTTGATCGTGAGATCTAGATTGAGTGTTTGAATGGGTATCAGTTCACATACCGAGAAGATACCCTTCACAATGAAGTTATGGTATTTCTTGAGCGTGGCCTCATACGATTTGCTGAATGCAGAAGCTAACTCCTCTTTGGCATCTGCTTGAGCAATCTGGAGGGCCTTGCAGGTGAAGGCGAGACCTCGCAAGAGCCACATCAGACCCTCGGTCGCTGTTCGTTTCTTTTCACCTTTCTCATTCTCCACGAGTTGCTCCAGCGTAGCTGATTGAGCGGGAGCGGCATCATATCTCGCGCGAACTTTCTGCACAGACGATTAGACACGAACAAGCATTTGAACAGCGGGAACTCACGGCAATGTTCCCCTTCAGATCGGACTGTACGGGTGCGAAGGCCGCTGACCCCAGAAGGTCTATTCAGGAGGAGAGAGCATATTATAAGCTCCTTCTCCCGATAATAGTCATCACACATACCGAAGAGTCCTACGAGGCCTTCTGAAGCCTGCAAAAAGGCAACTGTATCGACGCCAGCGTCGGTAATCGGTACATCTGCGAAGGACTAGCCAGAAGTGAGGTGATATGCTTTCGCACTTTATACGGGGCATACCTTTACGGTTTCGAGATAAGGTGCCATTCTAACTATCAAGCAGTGAGAGGAAAGGAGCAAGGGACACTGGTACTAACAACGAGCTATGCACGAGGCACTGGCACTTGCAGTAACGGAATCTGATCTTATCTAATCTAAATGACCCGCTCAGAAAGGAATTTACCGAACTTTGCTTTGACCAAACTCCTCACTTTATAGCGGTGCCCGCCGAGTTATCAAAGTTTCATCTCACTTTCTCTTCTGCCCACATTGAACCATACGTTCAACATGCCACACGCTGACGCAGCGCACGTTCCCGCAGGATTGTCAAAACCAGAGTTTTGGTCCCATGTTTACGACCAATTGGCCGCCTTGCTTGTGGGGCAGCGAACATGGGTTTGTACAGGTCATCTGCGATGCCGAGATGGGCCAAACTTACCAAAGAAGGCTTGTGTGTCATAGGTTTCAAACTTGGCCAACGCATCGGCCTTGATATACAACTCTCTACTAGCGTACCCTGCCCATTTCGGCGACGGCGAGCGTGCCGTGAATTGGTGTGGTGAGTATATTCGTGTCAATCCTAAGTCAAGACGTTGATCCTGTCACCCTTCCATTGTCGACAGGATTCTACATCGAAAGTGGATACTTTCCTTCCCCACGTCTGACTTCGGACAATGTGGCGGTTGGCCAAGATAATTCGCAGCAGTTACTCCTGGGCCCCTTTTGCGGGAAGCCTGCATGCCAATTTATCAACGTAACCCCGGGCAAGGCACGCGGCGTATGTGCGGATGCTTTCATGCATCGTCAGACGAAGCTTGTTGTTGACGTCGATGCCTATCCTGGCCACATCGCATGTGACGGTGAAACGAAAAGCGAGATTGTTTGCCCGCTCATTGTGAAATACCAAGACGAAGAAATCGTTGTAGGAGTGCTTGACTTGGATTGTCTTGCCTTGGGTGGCTTTGATTCTGATGACGAGGCCGGGTTAACGCGCATCGCAGAGCTTGTAGCTCGATCCTGCGATTGGTAGAGCTAAGGGAAGCCGAGTAGATCGGAGCAGTCTGTGTTATATACATGTATAACAGGATTTATGTAGCAACACAAAAAAGAGCAGAATCTGGTGTCTACTTTTGTTGTTCTTTCTGCCAGGCCAAAAATTCGTCATGACGCTTCTTCTGGTCTGCCCAAGCCTTCTGGACCTTCTTGACTTGATTCTTACTGAGTTCTTTGCCCTCTCCGTCAGTAAGGGGTATGCCGTTTTCGTCCCAACTGCTGTACGTTCCTTCCGGAACGTTGGGTGGTCTGAACAATTCCTGCGGAGGAACACGGCCTTTTTCGAGTTTGGCAAGCTTCGCTTGGCGTTCAGCCTCGACAGCGGCTGCCTTCTTCGCAGCCTTCGCTTCAGCTTGAGCACGTTTCTCTTCCCGCGCTTTGATGAGTTCTGCAGGTGGAACAAGCTTTACGAGGGCCTTGCCATCTGTCGAAGTGCATCAGTAACGGCATGTGAGGGTTAAAGCCTAAGCACGACTTCGATGGACAGTTACGAACCTTCGACATCGTCTAGGGCCACACCTAGTGGCACGAGGTCAACATCACGAAGCTTGTCGCATAGCGCCAGAATGTCTTTCAATGCAGTCTCGGATTTGGATATAGCCACCTTGCGGACTCCGTCCCGAAATGAGGAGAGTGTGCGCAGGTAAGGCATTAATATCTCTTCGCGCTGTACACCAAACGCAACGTCATCTGTCAGCAACAAACGGATGGACCTACTGAAAGATAAGCAGAGCACATACGTTGACGCCACCTTCTTCAGATGACTGTTCCTGTCCCCATCCAATTTCCGAAGTCTCCCCTTCGCCCAAGCCGAACATGCGAAGCATCTTCCCTACCCAACGAGCTACCCGTTCGACAACGCCTACGTCCAAGTTGGCGCCCCTCGAGTTTATGTAAACGTTCGTCGCTGAAACAAGTTGTCGGAGGACATCCAGAGCCTCGGGAGTGTTGAAGGAATCACAAAGAGCGGCGCGGAAGGCGCTCTGGCTCTGATGTAACCTGTCCATAATTTGTCAGGAGGGGTCGGATTCGATGGAACTTCTGTGGCACAATACCTATCTGTCAGCTCACGCTCCGCTTCCCGGAACCGATGTTGTGCGTCAAGAGGAGGTCCATCTTCCTTTGCTTGGTTTACAAAAGCTTTGACGTTGGTGAAGAAATTCTGCGGCACCCGTCAGATTAATCGGATGTTTGATGAACAGAGGCTTTCCCCACATTTAAACTCGTCTCGATGTTCCGAACTTCACCAGTCATGAGCGAATCGGAGAAGTCAATCTTGGCATTCCATAGCTGCGTCAGAAAGGCAAGCCTTAGCTGACGTGCCGTGTATTTTTGGAGAATTTCCTGTGGGGATGTGAAGACCTCTTTGAGAACACCCAGGGACAATTACGTACGTCGATGGTGATGAAGTTCTTGAGAGACTTGCTCATCTTCAAACCCTCGATGTGTAGATGACCCGTATGAATGAAATAGTTCACCCACGCGGAGCAATTGTGGAAAGCCTATTGAGGCCGAGCAAGACATTATCAGTATGATGTTCCGAAATAGAAAATTGCGACTTTGTCGCTCGTACGCAAACATCGAATCCGAACAACAACGTACCTCAGACTGAGCCATTTCATTGTCATGATGAGGAAACGCCAAATCGATACCACCAGAATGAATGTCCATGTTGTCGCCGAAAACAGCTGACGCCATGACGGAGCATTCTATATGCCATCCTGGGCGTCCGGGGCCCCAAGGTGAAGGCCAGGATGGTTCTCCAGGTTTGGAAGCTTTCCATAGCGCAAAGTCTGCGGGTGAACGGCGACCCGTAGCCACAGAGAGCGCCCCTAGTCAAGCGGGTCAATATTGATTGACATAATTGTGACTCTTCAAGCAACTAACCTTCACCCTCTTCAAGCAGTTCACGATTGCCCTTGCTCCAGGGCTCTAATTTAGCGTAAGTGTGCCCGTCAGCCTTGTCAAAGGCGCGGGTATCGAAGTATACGCTTCCCTCCACTTCATACCCGAAGCCATTCTTGACAATACCCTCGATGTATGCGACAATGTCAGGTACGAACTCAGTCACCCGAGTGAGTGTGTCCGGATCTCGAACACGCAAGCGTTTCATATCCTTGAAGAAGTCCTTCTCCCAGTATGCTGCAGTGGCTCGGAAGATGGAATGATCGGTCACCGTTGAGCCTTCCTGAAAAGAATAACGGGATAAGCATATCCAGATATCATGAGCGGTAGAGTAACGGACTTTCTTATCTAGTGCAGGGGCAAGAACATCTTTCGACTCGTCGATCAACTGCTGAGCTACATCAGCGCCGATCTGTCCTGCCTTCAATGATTGTTCTGCTGCATCAATCGCAGCCAACGTCTTATTCTGGGTGATGAGCTCAGTGAAACTACCGCTGCCCGCGAGTCACCAGGTTACATACTGCAGCAGAGAAGTGCATCTCGAATTTCTCATCTCGTTTCAAGCATTCCTGTTTCCAGGTCTTGTCTTGGAAGCGATTGTGGAGTTGAGGCCACGTCTCACGTTCTTTGCCAAACTCGGGGCGGTCCTCCGCTAACAAACCTTTCGTTGCCCTCGTTTGGACATAGTCCGACCAGGCACTGAAGACGACGTTTAGCAGCTCAGGCGTGAGGGCTGTTTGTTTAGCCCTAAATCGCTCGGTGAGATAATTCTGCCGAGACCGTAAGATGATCTATGACCGTATGAGACCATTTAGAATCATCGAAGTATTGAAGTAGTAATACAGAGTCTGCAATACCTTGTCGTCGATATCTGTGATGTTCATAACGAAGTGAACATCATATCCAAAGTAGTCGGTCATGATCCTGCGGAGGATATCTTGCGTGACATAGTTTCTATGGAACAAGCATGAAATCAGCGAGGCATTCATTAGGGGACAGATTGGTGTACCTCGCATGTCCCATGTGCGCAGAATCATAGACGGTAGGGCCACAGTTGTACCATTTCACGAGCATGCCATCGCGAGGGACGAACTCATTCTGGATGAGAAGATCTCAGGTAAATCCACAGGGAATCAGAGTTCATGCGAACCAACTTTACTTCGTGTAAGGGAGTTGTATATCTTCAAAACCGGGACTTCTGTCTTGCGGACCGGAGGATGCCAAGCAGGCTGTTGTTGCGCACTCATACCGCTCGTAGCAAGTCTCTTTTGATGCTTAGAACGAAGCTGCCTGAAAGGAAGTCTGGAGAAGAGGAGATAGGTGGTAGTCAGCTGGCGGGAGGAAAACATCCACAGTATTAACTCCCGCAGGTGACTCGATAGCATCTACTCGACTCTTTCCAGTTGATCGACGGGACAAGTATGGAGGAATGCCGGCACGTGATGGTCTGTCGTGTCGACGCGTCTCGATCGCGTCAGCGCTAGCGCTCGGTTCGATTTCAAGTGCCATCGAGCCCGAGAACTGGCCATGGACATCGATGGCACTTGTTCTTGAGCTTGGGTGCTTGAGTTCTGGTCTCTGGTCCACCTCGCGAAGGGGGACAGGTAGTTCAGTTGAGTTCCTAGTCTCCTCTTGCACTCATGCATACTTAGTACCCTGTGTTGTTTATACTCTAGCATTTGCAACGCATCATTGTAATGAATAACTTGAAAGTCCATGTTATTGCCAAAACCCAAAGTCCGTAATAATAATATAGCAAGTATTATGAACACAAGAACCATTGTCGTACAATATCAGCATAAGTCGTGACCATTGAATCGCCAATCCCGGACTTTTTCTACTTGTCATCGTGGTAAGGATCCGCATACTTAGTCGCCGCCGACTCTTCATCGTGTCCGTACAACGGAAGATTCGTTGGAGCAGCGGATGCGTGCAGCGAACTATACGCTGAGGACGCGGACTTTGTGCCGGAGCGACGGCGGCTGATCATGAGGACAACCCCACTTGCGATTGCGATGATCAGGAGTAGAGCACAACCAACAACGATGGATGGCACCCAGTATTTGAACTAGACGAGAAGCTGTCAGGAAGGATCTAGTCAGACAAAGAAGTTGATCGCCTACCTGACTGAGAATGTAGCCAGCAGACTGATGATCCTCATCATCATTATCAGACAGGTTGCCAGATACCGCATCGTTCTGGGCCGGGTGGATTGCCTTGGAAGTAGTAGACGCTGTGGGGGCACCGAACCAAACGGTCGTCGTTGGCGTGTGCGTGACAGTGACCGTCGTGTATCTGGTCGTGGACGCATGGGGCTGTTGCTGGTTGCGATTGTTACCCGTCTGAGCGGCGGAGCCAATGTTCACAGCACCGCCCAGCTGGTTTGTACCCTGCGACTGGTTGGAGCTGGTACCGCGACGTTGCATGAACAGAGAATGAGCATCGGGGGCATTAACGATGCTCAAGAACTTCCAGTATGTCGATCCCAGGTTGTTCGATGAATCCCTCTGGTAGCCATAGATCGAGTAAACGCTCTCAACTGGAATAGAGGTGATCAGCCAAACTGACAGAGGTCTGGAACTAAAGATACTCACGGAAGGGAAGGCCGAGGGCAATGTCAAATGGATCCTTATTAGAACCATCGGAGGCCTTGAACTGTAAGAGATAAGACATGAGTACTATAAATGAAGGGATGTAATCTTTGCTCGTACCTTCCCAACACAAGTACCCTTGATATCAGTGAGAGCGACAACGCTGAGAGGGTTGAGCAGATACTCAGTGCCGGAGATGACAATGGAGATCGTGATCTCTGTCGTGCAGGGGAGGTGGTAAACCCTGTCCTGATCCGACCAAACCGCGCCAGGAAGAGAACCGTAGATGGCGTCGACGTAGCTCTTATCAAGGACAATGTACGGATTCGCCGTTTGCACCTGAGCGGCGAGCTTTCCGATAGGTCCTCCGGGGACAGAAGTAGACGTTTGACCCACGGGCTTGCCGGATACGCGAATTTCGTCGACAGCGATGATTTGGGTGTCCGTCGAAGAGATGGTAGGAGAGCTGTTGATGGCGACGAGATCGGGTAGATCCCATTGGGCCAACTTGTCCTTTGGAATACCCATGTACTTGGATAGGTCGATGATCTCGCCGAAGCTCATGAAACCAGCGAACGCAAATTCACTCCCGCGGTCAAGCTCCGACGGGGCAGCCAGGATAGAGATGAATGGGGCAGCCGCCTGGTGATTCCTGAACCAGCTGTCAAGCGGACTGAAAGCGGATCTGTCCTGCGAGACTGCAACTGAGTTCTTGGTCGGGCCCAAGCCAAAGACACCATGTGACGTGCTTCCGCCGAAAGCATAGGGGAATCCTTGTGGGTCGCTATCGGTATACACTTGCAATACGCCGATATCAGAAGGGCGAGAGCGAAGGACACATTGTGAAGTACTTACAGTATGGCTGATCTGTGAGATTGGCCGCAGCTAGTCCCAAGCGCGCCTTGGCAATATCAGCTGTAGATATAGATGCGTCAGTATAGACCAATGTGCACCTAAAACGTTCGACTCACCCCGAATAGCACTAGATATGCCGGGATAGGAATAACTGGTTTGACCAATTTTCTGCGGGTTGGATATGCCTCCAGACACCCAGAGATCAGAGCTAAAAGTCGAACATAGAATGTCAGCGGGAACCCAATGAAAGAAGGCGGGAACAATTACAATGTCGAGTCAATTGCAACCGCAACATTCGTGTCGTCGACAGAGACTGCAATGTAGAGATGCTCTTGCGCCTTGTCAGTGAATATGATGTCGCCGTTCACGTCCGTTGGTTCCACAGGGATACCATCCCGTCTTGGTAGTTGGAAAGCAACGGAGTAGAGAGATAAAGAAAGTGGCAGAAGAGCACGCAGTAACTTGAAGGCAGCCATGAAACCCCAATGCAAGCGGCGTCGGTCTAAGTGTCCCTACCGGAAAGAAAACAGAAAAGAAAAACAGAAAGAGAGAAAGAGGATTGCATTCCCAACAGCGCGCCCATCGAGCTTTATAGTACGGGGAGACCATCAAGGGTTTGTCGGTCATGGCTTGTTTCGCGCATCTTCATTGCTTGTACCTGAATCCCTCTGGCGGTGAACAACAAACACCGCCCGTCGGGTTGCACAGGTTTCAGCCCCATTCCGGGAAACCAATTGGAGGGAGGGTTGACTGCTGCTGTGTCGTTTTTCGGGCTGCTCGCTCATCAAGGCGGGATGCGGCTCGCTGGTACAAGGCTCCGTATTCCTTTACTTACCTGTCCTCAACCTGTTCTATACACAATGGGAGGGAAAAGACCACCACTGTGCGGCGAATCTCCTGTAAGGATTCCTAGCGCATCTCGCAGCGAACTCATAACAACATGGCTCGGAATCTATCATCTTTGTTGTCAATGGCCCATTGACAGGTGATACGATGGTGAGGAAGTGTATCGTCCGGTGGGTGGGATATACCTCAGAGAGACTGAGCCGCGTACGATAGATTCACCTGGTCGTATCAGCGAAGAGTTGCGTGCATAGCACTTCTCAAGTTACGCTGCAGCGAGGTATCCTTGGCACGCGCACTGGGGGGGGGCTAACTGGAAGCTGTGCATGTCTCAGTGAGGACGTTTCATTTCAAGGAGTGCGGAGGCTTGCGGAGGCTTCGGAGCAAAGCCAAGTACCCGGGGGGTTTCGTGGGAATTGCGCTCGATTGAACCGATTTGCACGTGACTGGTTCTGTTCATGTTACAGTGGTCGGCGGTCGCAACATTGGAACGTTCTGCAACGTTTGGTTACGGTGGACTCGGGGCTGGCACCTACTGCGGGCCTCATTGACTACCGGTCGTCCTTCAGACGACAATGACTTGTACTCAGAGTCCCGAAAGGTTCACAACAACCCAGAATGTCACACATAATGTCATTTACATGATGATATCAAGCCATGCGCTAAGAACGTTCACCTCTCACGACCCAGAAGACAGCATCCGCTGCAGTCTTCTCCAACCGACAATCAACTACCTCTCAATCCTATATACCCATAGGTAAGCAGATATCATTGCCTACGGTGCCTATCGTCATTCACCAAGGATAAAGTACTAATCTTGATGGCACTCACAAAGTCTGATTGAATTCCCAAGATCGGCCAGCCACGGTGATTAGCCTGACACCTACATACTCCTTCAAGTTCCCTCTTCATACAAGAACGCGTACATACTGTGTGCTACTGTCCACCAGCCGCCGCACCATACCTAGGTTACCTGTGCTTTCCCAGAGCTGTCATCTCTCTGGTCTGCGTCACTGCCTGATCATAGCTGAAGGTAGATCAACTCAGTGTTCAACACAGTCCCTTGCATGGGCGCATCTTCACCGCCCAGGCTGATAAACACCTTACTGCAGGTCTATTCGAGCAGGGTGTGGAGATTGCCTACTCGTGTTCCCTCAACGACCATAGTCAGTTCCCGAATATCTCCGGCTACGCCAGCATCGAGTACAACAGCTAGGCATCATTCCCCTGCCATTTCAGTAGCTCAGTGATGCCTCGGCCTCCGACCTGTGCGGGGATTCAAGTTCGAGATATCGATGACGCGAACTGCATTTTCCACGCGGTAGCTTCAGGACAGCTGTACTTGTTCTCTCGACGGTTGACGATCGAGGAAAGACGGTCGATCCATACAGGATGCGTGTTTGTTTGGGAAGAGAGGTCTTCGACTGGGGATTCCAATGGGGTATGTCTCTTGCACTATCGCCGGATATTGTTATGTATGATTACCGACCTCTCGCAGGGAGGGCTTGAACGTTGGACTGATGGCAGGCGATGGAGCTGCTCCAAAGTGAAGAATGCAAGTGCTGCCTGTCACAACTCCGTCCTCAAGCATGTCATTGATCCTCCTGCAGGATTTCTTGTACTACCAGGAGAAATTGCCAGACATCAAGGATGACCTCGTTGTGGCGGCTTTGTAAGGCGTCCGCGGCTTCTCAGCGTCATATACCCTGATCACAAAACTGTGCGGCTAGACTTCCCAATCAGTTGGTGAAGCAAACGTATTCTGTCTACGTCCAAACGTCTAGGGGTCGCCGGAAGTGGCACTTAGGTCGGGAGACGATCCATGAATTTGTTCCATATTGATGCTGACTGAGCTTCCCATGAAGTTGCCTACTACACGCCTGAAACACGTGACCACCTACATACTGTTGACGATATCCCTTCGTTGTCACAACTCCGCGGTACGGTTCCGAGTGGGCTCTATAAGCAAGCGAGAATACCCAGAACTCGTTCTCGAGCCCTGCAAATTCAACAGCCTCAAGAACAAGAACCTCACTTCTCACCTCTACAACCTTCCCCAAGCTCCTCCCCACTCGTCCCAGATCATCCAACAACGACATCCTTCCATCAGTCAAATTACATCCAGCCGGTACAATCACCATCAACGCCAGAGATGCTGCCAGGCTTGGTTCGGGTCGAGTTCGATGAGGTCGAAACAGATGGTAGTGTACGGGAGATGACTGGAACCCCACCCTCGGTCATGTCTGATTTACCGGCCATCCTTCGATCCGACCCTCAGTGGATTCTTCAGAACTGTGTCGCCATTACCACAGTTCCTCGGGTGCGCTCAAGGAGTGTAGTAGACGAGTCGAAAGATCTCGCACCGTTGATATATGTGCAAGATTCACCATGGCCACCACGGCAGCCTTTCGATGTCAATATCTTGCGGTCTTTCGACACCGCACCTTGGGTATGATGGACTATACATCTGCTGCATCTCTGGTCGAATACTAATTTCTATAGGAACATGATTGCGCGGGATTCGTTTGTCGATCTTCTGTATACCTCACCTTCACGATTCCCAGCAATGTACTGTTTATATTCTGCATGAAGGCTTCACGAAGGCTTGATGAAGAAGCCCTTGATGGTAACTTCACACCTACAGTACTGCTCATCATGGCAGTTGATCTTTCCGCACTGCTCCAAGCACTTCGCTTCCTTTCGCCGTTATGTCCACCACATGGGCGAACGTTGCGTCAGTATCATCCTTGTGGGCAAGTAGTAAGTGGAATATGTGTGTGTGATTGTCAAGCTTTGTCGTGTTCATGTTCGTACAGACTACTCTTGAGAGGCTGACTGAAGTCGCGGGGAAATCCAACACTGACTTCCATCACGTGATTGACGGTGTCAATGCCAAAGCCTTCCAAGTTCCAGGCTGTGGCCTGAGGCCTGAGGAAGGATTTTAGCATAGGGAACGGGAGTTTGGGGTTACTGGATGCGTTGAGAAATAGCTACAGTTCTCACTGGGATCGACCTTTCATGTTGCCTTCCCCACCATGCAACGCCATGTCGTACGTGTTGGACAGCCCTGGTGCCTGGTTCGGCGGACAGGGAAGCAGTTCTAAGACGAAAAACGCACCGTGAAGCATGAAAGCACAAGGCACGCACGGGAACGCACCTCGATGTGAGTTCCCCGTCGAATTTCGAAAAAGCCACAGTGTCAATATAGATATTCAACGCCCTCTTCCGCAAGGGTATGGACACGACTGAACAGTGGCACTTCATATACTATACAGTCTGTTGCTGCTTGCGCGGTCAGCTGTTCTCTAACTTATCCAAACATTAGCAATATGTGCTCCAACTTGTCAGTTCGACCTGATCCCCTGATCCACCACGCTTCTGTGACAACGGTAGACTGACCTTGGCTAGACTTCAGAGAACGTTAATATGAAGGTCGCGTGTACTTGAAGCTATTGAGATCTGCCTCATGACAGATGCGAAGCTGGGAGAGTGTCGACCGAGAAGGGCGGAATCATCAAGTTGCCGGCGGCTCTGTGTACATGTGAAGGTTACAGCTTCCGCACGCGACTATACTGAGATTCACAACACGCTCCCATGCTGATGAACCAAATCCGTGTTACTTTGACTGCTCGCAGCCAGGAGAGGGAAGATGAACCAAGTATTCCATGTGTGAAATGGGCACTCGGGGATGCGGAAATGCAAGAGGACGGGTTGGATCGTCTGCGAACGTTTTGGTAAGAGAGTATATATGGAAAGACCGGAGTTGATCCTTCCAGGGACAAATCTCGTATAAACTTGGTTCGGTACCAAACGTTAGGCTAGGCCATGAGCGGACCATGACGTGATTCTTCTTCCATACCCCGCAGTAAGCTTCAGAAGCATCTAGGCTCTGTCAGAAGTGCACGACGTAACCTTCGTAGAAGTACCACTACTCACACGTTGTTTCGCACCGATGCCATTGGATGCAAAGAGTCGCAGAGTCGCCTCTTGGCGGTCAGTGCATCTTGAGCGCATCTGAATGACAAGCTCTCATGACCGACCGTAGTGCGCCCGAAGGAGATTGTCGATCTGAGGAAGTGTCGTCAAATAAAGTACGTACCCTGAAACAGACCGACCGGTCGCGAACCGTGTCCTTTCTACTGTGTGACAGCTTCTATTGCGGCTTCGTCAGGGTGGTTCCAGACATTCCGAAGTTTAGAAAGGGGTGGTAGCAATCTGGGATCTTGCCTGGCGGTGGATCATCGAGCCTGAAATCTTGCCGAGCAGGAAAGAAGCTGTGGTTTAGGTCATCTTGTGTGCCTTCGTATTAGAATGGTGGTGCCATGCCTCGAGAGCAGCTGACATGCCAACCGGAGCGTCTCATGGCCATATCGATGGTAAGACCACCAGATGGACAGCGATAGATGCTCGTCTGTGAGAGGGAGACCATCCCTTGTACCCTAAACTGTGTATGTTCATACAAACGCACTGACAAGGGGTGCACAGTCGGCTTTTGGAATGTGCGTTGGGGGATCGGTGACTGTACAACGTACCTCAAATGAAGTAGGGACGATCGATGCGGGGTTGGGGTCCTTCCGACGGATGAGAGCAATCGTCCAGATCCAGGCTTCTCCCCATGGGCCAAGTTGTGAGCAGGAAGATGTCGTCCAGTGGAGTGAGTGTATTCTGGGAGAAAATGTAACCTTTCTGAGACCCTCATCAGCGCCCAAACTCAGACGGCCTTCTCTAGACTTGTTTG
>JSYW01000922.1:0-54362 GCA_000787475.1 Lentinus polychrous | reverse complement strand
GAACTCTAGTCCACAAATAGTACATCCTTCTCAGCCTCGTCCGTGCTCTCGACGAGCCGCGCCCCCTCGTTTTATCTAACAAGAGAGCCTGCTGTCGACGCTCAAATACTCGTGCAAATATCTGAGGTTTTGGTAGGCCCGGGTCGATTAAGTATCTATGAGGCAGCCTTTCTACTACAGTGTCAAGCTCGGTGGAGGTACGTGCGCAATTGTGCGAGATGTGATATAGATATACAGCACTGGAGAATATTTCTTAGTTGTATTGTCAGTACAGTACTATCCAGCATAACCATTGAGCAAGCCTAACAAGCCTTTTGGAATTAATATTGATATGCCGCGCGCATTGTTTACGCCTGCTTGCTTAAGGCTTCATCAAAACCTCCTTTTTCGGAAGAGGCACCGTTACCGGGTAATCGTACGCGTGGAACGTTAAGGCCGGGCTACGAGCTGGCAAGCCTCTTCTCTTTCCCTCCTTCAGCTCTTTCCCTAGTACTAAGTGTTATCTAGTACATGAGCTGTAGCTGGCAGGTCTTACAGCCAACTCGAGGGGCTGCTGCGACTGCATACCTCTCAATTGGAGACGCTTGTGCTGCTGGGCATAACCTGACGAGGTGATATAACGTGTACCACTTTGCGAATGTATGTGGACTGATAAGTTCTAATCTATGATCTAGACCTCGCTATCGTAGCTCACGCAATGGATCCTCTCAGGGCATCTCCCATCAACAAGGTGCCTCGAGAGGTCTTTGACCATATCATCAGCTTCCTCCTTGACGACATAGAGTCTCTCGGCCAGTGCTCCCTCGTCCATAGCGACTGGACAATCCCTAGTCAACGCCATCTCTTATTCGAGATTTATCTTGCTACGGAATGTTCGCTGTTCACCAAACTCAAAGAGTTCATCACTTTTCTCAAGGATGCAACTACGCGACATAATCCGATCCCTTTCCACGTCAACCACCTCGTCATTGAATCAATGGGTCAAGCGACACTACTCCGGACTATAAACACAGCAGACATAGCAGACTTGCTAAGGTACCTCCCACGATTGAAAGGAATGTCCATCACGGAGGCAATCCTGATTGGCAGCCTTACTCCTATCGACGATTTCCCGCAGTGCTCGTTAGACTACCTCAGATTGGCGTACACGTCGGCGAAGGCTATGGCGATATGTGGCTACTTCCGATTCTTCTCCCTGTTCGAACACATAGACAAGCTTGACCTTTGCGATATCATGCATTGCTGTACGAGTACATCACATTCGGATTCCAAGGAGACTCACCGCAAGACCAATGTCAAGAAGATCTGCCTGAGTGGTGGTAAAATAGAGCAGCTGGCTCCATTTATTAACATGAACTCTTTAGAGCGCTGCATAACACGCATTTACTATGCCACCGATATAGCATGCCTACTAGATGTGTCGCGATTGGCGAATCTCATCCATCTTGGTATTGATTTTCTTCCTTTGGATGATGGCGAGTTCTCCCTCTAGCTATGAGAGGCCGCGGCGCTCTTACTGATGATATAAATCTTCCAGATTATATGGAAGACGTATTACCCCTGTCCTTGTCACTGCGCTATCCCTCAGTTCAATACTTAGAATTTCGGGTTGATCTCGAAAATAGCTCCGAAAGACCCGGCCTGTGGGAGTTCTACGTCCCATATATTTTGGCTGCGCCGTCTCTCATTGAACTACACTTATCGATCAACCTTTACTTGTCAGACGATGATATAGAGGACTTCGAGGACGTGGACTGGGTCGTGCTAAAGGAAGCGTTGCGATCGCTGAGATCCCTCAGCACCTTATCCATTGATATCATTCATCATCGGAAACATCCTGCCATTACTGCGAAGCTCGAAGATTCATTCAACAATGTAATTCAAGGGCTGCAGGTACCACTCAGTATATCACACAGGTACCGACACGTCCGAAGTGAATGTCATGGATTATGCATTGACGATCATCCATGGCGAATTTGGTATGACACCGTCATCCCCTAATTCAACTTTTGTCGCTGACAGCTCTCATCCAGATCGTCTTCTCTCTTCTTCTGCGTCTTGGCTACGACTGTCCTGACACCGATCATTCCATACCGCTCTCACTACGTTCCACCCAAATACCCTTTGCATACCGAATGTATGTCATTGTACTCGGATTTTGGCATGTTACGAAAATAAAAACTGATATAACATATTTCCCCAACTTGAAGCAGCCACCCTGTGAATGCTCCTCTTCACCCTCCTCATTCAATCTTAGGCTGCTCTTTCGTGATTGTCACGGCGCGATTCGCCTAAATGAATGTAGGTGCTTCCCTGTTGATCACTCGTGCATCATTCGGAAGAAAGGCTGATTGTCACAAATATCCTCTTGAACAGCATGCACTCACTGTCAATCACGTTGAGTCCATCCTTAGGCACACCCTGAAGGCAATCAACTGAACGTATTGTGCACGGATCCAGTCTTATTGTATCGATCTACACCTTTACCATTCCGCCGAAGCTCGCTCCCGGTCAATATGTCATTCGTCACGAAATGTGAGCTTGTTCGAATTATGTCCTCCTGCGTCTCGACCGACGCTGTTTGTGGATAGTACCGCATTGCACGGCGCTTTTGACTACCCTGGTACTCAATGTCCGTCCCCCTCTCCTCTCCTTCGATTCACCATCTAGTAACAGATGAAATACTCTTCTCCCGTAGACCATCCGTGGGCATCAACTCTGTATACTACAGCAAGTGTCACATTGTACGTCTATCAAGTCTACACTCCACCTTTTACCCGAGCTCTGATCGTACGGACGCATTCTTGTTGATCACACGACGTGCACAGAGGGAAATGCATTCAACACATATCTAAAGCCTGGACTATAGTTAATTCTCGGCGTCACTTGCCTTACCCTATCCGGGGTTCATTGAGTCTTAAAAGAGAGGTGTAAGTTATTCAACTTGTGTTGTTTCGTAGGTAACCTCCGGCGGGAGAACGGTTCAACCTCGCGAAATAGTCTCTCTTCAAGCCCGAACACGCCCACTGTCAGATAGTATCAACGACCCACAGGTCTCATGCGACACCTTCTTCCGAACATATACCAAGTCTTCCGCGGGTATTGGATCTTGGCTCTGTCTAATCCCCCTGATAACCCTATCCGAATATTATCCAATCTTATAGGCACATGGCGTGTAGGTCTTGGCGTATCTGACGCAACATACTTTCAGATATAGAGTCATGTTGTATTGGCGTTGCCTCTCATGCTTGACGTAGATGCGGAAGGAGGCCGTATTTGCTGTTCTGGCCGCGAGGCCGCCGTTGCAACTACGTAGGTTCTCGTCTTTCCTTGACCGGCTGATCACTCCCCGGGCCGTCGTGAGCTAGAATGAGGTCAGGTACACATGTTTCTTCTTCTTTCTGTCCCGTACAGGCATGAGATTCAAAGCAAATTGCAGGGGTATAAAGAGAGGATTCATTGCCTGCAAGTCGTCAAGGCATCCTTCTCAGCCTACAACTGCTAGTCTTGCCTCCTCGTGGTCAAATCGACATTATGCTGACCCTCGTATCCGCTCTCCTCTCTCTGGCTGTGTATACCTTGACTGTTTCTGCACACGGTTACGTGCAGGATATTGTCATCGGCTCTACGCACTATACGGGTTACCTGCCCTACTCCGACCCATACTATAACCCACCTCCCCAAAGAATCGTTAGGAAGATTCCTGGAAATGGTATGGATCTGAATCCCATACTGTAAGCTTCACTCATAATTTGTTTGAATTATAGGTCCCGTGACGGACTTGTCCCTGATTGAGTGAGTGCATCCCTTTACCTTCATCGAGCTAACTGACGCTGTTTGTAACGATCGTAGCGTTCAATGCAACGGATACACTGATGGTGGTCAACCCGGTTCCGCACCTGCACCGATCTTTGCCACGGTTGCTGCAGGTTCTCAGGTCCACTTGAACTGGACTACTTGGCCTGACAGGTAACGCTCCTGTTTGGTCTCTTAGATGCATATTTTCACGAAAACCGTAGTCACATAGGACCAATGATCACGTACATGGCCAAAGCTCCCAGCGACATTACCAAGTGGCAGCCCGGTAGTGCGTATGTCAATCTCTATAAATTTCCCCCATTTGCACACCCGAGCCGACATGCGCGAACAGTGCCGTTTGGTTTAAGGTCGCGCAATCTGGAAAGACTGCAGATGGAAAGTGGGCCGCCACGGATCTCTTGACCGCCTCCAACTCGATTTACACGTTCACCATTCCACCGAAACTGGCTCCCGGGCAGTATATCATTCGTCATGAGATGTACGTACCTTCTCCGTGATTGCAGGCACGATATGTACCATACAACCATCCACAGTATCGCACTACACGCCGCCTGGACCTACCCTGGTGCCCAAGGTCTGTTGTCCCTCTTTCTACTATCAAGTATAAGCTAATCAATTACACTTGTCACAGTCTATCCGTCATGCATCCAAGTTCAAGTGACAGGCTCTGGCACAGCTTTGCCCACTTCTGGTCTCGTCTCGTTCCCTGGAGCCTACACTGCTACTACGTAGGCGTTTGCTATTGAGTGATACACAGTCTCGCAGTGCTGACTTGCGGTTATGCAGCCCGGGTATTGTCTATGACGCTTATACTAACACAAGTGCTTATCCCATTCCTGGACCTCCTGTGTAAGTGCCAACTGTTTTGACGTTGCAGCGGTGCTAATTCCTCTTCGTAGCTGGACTGGAGGGAACTGAACGGTTCGTTGTCATGACGGCATGGTATCTGTACTTCCGGCCGTTGAGCCTTTCTACAAGAAACGAGTCAGTCTGCTATATGTATGCTAGAACCGTTGCGACAACGAAGTCATATTGACAAGACCTGCCGCGTGGCGGCGGACGAACTACATTGTCATAGGCAAGCTCTAGTCTACATGTCCAAACATATCTCTTCACAGCTTGCACAATGATCCGTGTACGTGATGGGCACGCTCTGTTAGATAGCAATAGAGATGTGCTTCAAACGGAAATATCTCAGACTCGATCTCACTGGCCATGCTATTAACACGAGGCCGTACCTAGTAAGTACACATTCGCCTGTAGCTCCGAACAGACTACTCACAGCAGGCGTAACTTGAATCAGCTGAATTCCCTCAAGTGCGTCTCCGTCTCCATTTCTGTTATGCTGCGCCTTCATGTCCCGCAGCAGTGTCGCACTGGTCTGGCGTGCATATGCTCAATCAGCACAGCGCTGCATACGCGTTTCGAGTATATTGAACGGTATGGCACTTCTAGCATGACTCGATCGCTTGCGCATATCCACATTGGTCCCACTGGCTCAGGCTCCTAGACGGAACGTCATTGCACGCAGCCTTCAGTGGCTCCTCCGGCGTATAGCAAGATCTCATTGCCCCTTTTGAACCATCGAGGTATCTGCGCAACTCCGAGTCCGTTTCGAACCGACCGTGTGTATGTGTAACCACAGGTACTGTGGCCGACTTGCCGTTCATACAATCCTTCGTGGCAGGGTACCCATGTGCGTCGAAGTGTGGTGAGAGTTAGGCCTATACATGACCGGTTGACCTTCATACCAATGGCCATGAAGTGTTCCAACAACGTTTACGTTGGTCCGATCGAACGTTTCAAGTGCAATCGCTCTCGTGGCTGAACCTCGGCTTTCCCGCACCCTTCCAGTCATCCGTCCGGGGTAAAGCGTGGCTTCGTCTAAGTAGCCGGGTACATAGCACATCTGTGAAATGATGAGTACAACTTCGTGAATCTCTCTATTCATGCATGCACTCAAACCTTCACGGGTGTGGGGTATGCCCCTCGGCTATATAACCTACGGTATGCCAACTGTAGTCACGGTCTCAGATCCTCTCAGATCTCAGCCTCCCCACGCAAAATACCCAATGTCGACATGTCGAAGACATCAATAAGACCTTCACAGAAGCAATTGAAGGACTATCACTCCTTGGCAGTGGGGGAGTTCTCCGAACGGGAATCATTGTGAATGGTGAAGACGACGTGGTGAAAATCACGAGCTCATCGTAGCCTGACCACGAAGGTGAGGTTTTTGCCATTCGTGCAAAGAACTCTACCAATATCTATGACTCTACGCAACCGGATTGTGGCTTCTGGATTGGAGAGGAAAAGTCAATCATTACGTTTCCACCGTCAATAGCTCGTCAATCTTGAATTATAATCAGCCCAACTACTCACCTCCGTGGGCTCCATAATGTCATCTGACACCGCAGGAAACGTCTTGTGTCAAATACCAGACCGTTTACTCAATCATTCTCTCATTTCAGAATGTTCAAGAAACGGTATTACTGCACGAGCACTTGCGATCCACGTAACCAGTCGTTGCTCGGGTAGAAGGAAACAAAACTAAGGCCTCGGCTTCGTACCTAACCATGTAGTCAATCCTTACTCCGATGACCATCTGATTCTCGTCAAGACATATATCTGTGTTCTTCCCTCTTCTACCCGCGATCGCTAGTTATATGTATGTACATAGGTCTCTCAGATGATCACAAAACAAAACCAATTCCCAGCCGATCGGTGGACAAGTCGGTGACAGCCAGCGGCTCCTGCGGAGACAGTACGCTCGCAATGTAACATCAGACCCTCGAAATGAAGGCACAAGAATGAAAGAAGACGAAGACGAGGCCCTAGGGGAACTCAAGAACAACAATACAACTCACCGGTACCGGATCGGTCCAACCTCCCGGTAAAAGGTCGAAGCCAACCATCCAGGGAAACAAAACAAGAAAGCGTGGAATAACTATGTATAGCATTCGTGACATAAAGAGGCCGTGATATCGTACTAAGCTAAGTAAGCCAAAAGGGTGAGATTGGGGGGAAGGTGTAGCAGAGATAGGTAGGTACCAGGTGGAAGTTTCCGTACTATGTATGTAGGTCCGGAAGAAAGTACCGAATGGTATCGTGAGCAGGATAATTTCGAGTCTAGGGTTGGAGGATGGGAGAGAGAGGGAAAAGAAAAGAAGAGACGTGACAGCGTGCGTGAACGAGGCGTGAAAAGAGTATCCGTGAGCTAAGATCGTGAGCGTGATATCCAAAGCGAAGATGAGAGAAGAGAAAAAGCGTTATGACACAAGGACAACAGGAGGATAGATGGGAGATGAGATGGAGAGAGAGGAGAGGAGGAGAATGGAAGAGACGAGGAAAGATAAGAGGACCAATAAACAACAATTGGCTACACGGGCAGCTGAGTTGCTGTCGTAGGGACTGGGGTATAGGGTATGTGGGGAACTGGATGAAGGGAAGAGACGGAGGATTAGAAGGTGTCGCGAGTAGTAGGTACGGAGACGCACAGAGCCCAAAGGAAGATTCAATGGAGAAAGAATCCGCTCCGAGTAGTCGCGAGCGGGAGCGCAGGAGGAGATAGATGGGGTAGAACTGGGAAAGCCGAGATTGGGAAAAGGAAAACGGAAGACTCCGAGAGCGAAAGGAAAAGAAAACCAAGCAACAATCTATATACAAGAAAGCGAAGGCAATAAAAGTAGCACAAAGAAGTAAACTATATACAGTCACGAAGTAACGGAGCAAAAGATGGCAATTACACAGGAATTAGGCGTAGGATAAGCAAAGGCAATCCCAGTCAAAGTCCGGATGAAATAGATAGGAGGAATGAAGAGAGTTAGGTAGGAATTGGCGTCTTCATACGCAAGGTATGGCCCGGAGACAAGGTAGACATGGTGCGCGAACGGACAGCCGGCGTACTCGTTCGGCTTGGGGGATGCACCGCGCTCCTTGTCGGAGGGCTGGCCTTTGAGAGGTCAGGGAACCATCGCATCATGGGCTGGCTTGCCTTCACTTGTCTGTCCTTCGGACGCTCTGGGACCTTCTCGGCCTTTTGATACAGAATTGTTTCATCTGATGACTCGTTCGACGAGGAACGATTAATTTTGGGGGATAGTGGACTCGGACTAGACATTGAGAGCGTGCGCGACTTCTGAGGTGTCGAGGGCCGCGCAGACTCAGAACGCAAGAGACCTAGGCCGGGGGTCTTGGCACGTACAGATGGGGTAGCAGATCTGTAGCCAGCCGTAGGTGCGACAGAAGCTGAACGAAGATGAGACGAAGCTGACGTAGAGCTCATCCTAGATGCCAGAGGGGAGTGCAGTGTACTAGAGGTACTCGAGAACTGCGCAGGCGAAGTAGGAGAGGTAGCTCTTGATCTTGGGAGAGGCGTGGACGTAGGCGAGACGGACGGCATGGTAGTGGATGAACGCGGAGGGGACACAGGACTGCTGGCGCCACTCTGAAACAAAACGGATGATAAGGTCAGTATGAAGGTGACGGCCGATCACGGACGAAGATAAGCTTACTTTGAAACGAGCCAATTCCGTGCGTAAAGAGGCGCATTCCTGTGCGAGTTGCGAGTATTGAGACCTCTGTGTACAGATGTTAGAACGGTGATGGAAGAAAAAATTTGATATACACTGCTTACCATACTACAGAGAGCAAAGGACGCGTCAGCAAGACGTAGGAATGCAGAGAGTTAACGACATACCTGCGCAGCTCAGTCTCCACTTTCGTCTTTGCTGTCTCAACTTCATCCAACTGATCCTTGAGGTTGAGCTCGACGTTCCTGGCTGCCTTTGTAGCTTCAGAGTGTGCGAGATGATTCATGAGAATGGCACGGAGCAATGCAGCACTGAGATAGAGGGATGTCGTCTGAAGGAAGGAAGTTTTTGAGCCGCCAGTGGCAAACGAGAGATCGAGTGCAAAGCTTACCTGGCTACGACTGTCCGACGCAAGGAAATCTTGAAGTTCCTTGTGCAAGGCAGTCACCTCCTCAACAGAGCACTTCTTGGCCGCGACGCGGGCGACCTTATGCTCGAGTCTCTTAGCCTCGGCTCGTTTGTTCAAACTTGCAGACAGCATGTCGTCATCGTCGCCAGTATCATCGACAATGCCATGAGCCGCCGCCGTTGTAACATGCCGGGGTGTGGACCAACCGCTGCTGCTAGGACTAAAATCAATCCGAATCAAACGAACGGTGTCGCTGGAAAAGTGTTCGCGACAGAAAGGACAGGATGGGGTATTCTTAGGTGCTGATTTTTGGATTATAGAATTGCAGCAGCTCAAGCAGAGGACGTGTCCTGGAAGAAGGGAGTTAACATCATGTGCCACCTGCGAGGAAAGGGGTGGGACGACTTACCACAGGGAATACAGTGCGGGTAATTGTGGGGACCATATTCCTCCGCGCACACGTCGCACAACGAGCCCGGGCTAAGAGTAATCATAAGGAAAGATCTTTCCTGAACGTAGTGTCTGAGAGAAAGAGTGGGAGGAGATCATTGGGTAAGTACATCCGTCCGAAAATCATGAGTCAGGGTATATAAGCCAGGGCAGCCCCAGTTGCCATATATGGGCATCTACAAACAATGCACCGCCCACATGCCCAACACAAAAAAATTTGCCCTTTGCCCGACGACGCTTGGAGGGGCTCACACGAGAAAGTAAGTCTACATACCTCTGGGTTCTTCTGGCTCTGGGGGGCCTCCTCCAACGTCAATCCGAGTGTTTCTCCACAGTTCGTCGTAAAGGGTTGAATTTTAACGGCGAATGGACGGCGAAACCATAAATTTTGTTCGTGCAAAGAAGGGGGGTCTGGTGGTGGGGGCTAACGGCGAAAAGTCAGCTACAGAACCGTCTCTGAAATAGGACAGAGAGCCCAAGTTTGCATGAACGCTCGGATGCGAACGGACGAGGGGGAGGAAATGTCGCAGGTGAAGGTGAAAACAGAAAAGAGTCACCGTGAGCGCGGCCGTGTACTCACAGCAGAATTCGGACTCCGCTAACCTAGAAATAAGGTTAGGGCTACTGCCGACGATACCGTCCGTTTGGGCCACACTGCCTGCCGGGACCGTCGTGGCTGATGCTGGGAGTGGTCGTGACTGTCCTGCGCGTCCTGCAGCGGTCAACGATGGGGATACACCCGCGAGTTTTGTATTTTCTACGCGCAGGTAACCATCCCCTCGCATAGGTTGGGTTACGTCCTCAGGTAGTCCCCCCGGAAGTATATTTCTCCAATCTGATCATGATCAACTCGGAATCCCATACTCGTGCTGTTTGCATGGCTGGGGAATAGACATCCAAGGAACATCTGCATGGCATCTGCAAGATCGCATCTAGCATCGGTTCCTGCTGTCTGAGTATTCGGACTGACGTACAATCTCTTCTGCCGTCGGCCTCCAGCGAATGCCACCATTTGTATTCCGAAGTGTTGCCACTGCTCCTGCAGGCCGCTATCGATGAAATCCCCCTCCCTTTGTCGCCGGATTGCTGGAATTGGTTCTCGACAACCATCCCCTTGCATTTCTTGACAGCGGTCTCGACCACTCTTTCTATTCCTCTCGCAGGCAAAGATCTCACCAATAAGGCGACTATGCATGGCGGTTAGGCTCCAATGACTTCCAGGAGGACGACCTGGATGACGGAAATCCATTTGCGCTAAGCGTCCTGGAGAAGCGATGAATGACTTGTTCTCACCTCAATTCTCTCCGTCAGCGGACTGCCCTCTGCCCAAATCCCCCACCTGCCGCACCTCAATTGCACTGGTCAAGGATTGCATTACCCCGCAGGGCGCAGGCTTCATTCCTTTCGTCCCACAGTGATACATTCACCACTCCTGACCGGATCCACGGACGGACCTCCAGTGGGACAAGAATATAGCAGTTCCACCTATCCGATCTCGAGAGCGGCAGCGATTTCCACTCCAGCATGTCCTCCGCCCCAGTTGCTCTCTCAAATGTCAGTGGTCTTTCCCGGGTGGCGCGCCTCGTTGTGAACTCGTTGCAGTTCGGGTGGAGGAAAAGGCGTATACGCGATTGTCAGCGCCGGGGTCGCGACTGCTGCTGTGTTGCAATATCCTGGACAAATTGGACGCGATCGTGAGCCGGCTCTGATAAGGCTCGGTATCCAAGGCATCGCGTTTCTGAACGTAACCCCGGTCCTGACTTGCCTATATTCCGCAAGCCTGACGTCGATAGACTTTCATTCACATGCATACGGGCTGTTATCGATTGAAGCGTGGCCTTTCTGAATTCGGAGAAGCCCGTCAACGGGTCCGAACTTGTTCACACTTGCTCTGTCAACAGGGGAACATTAGACTATGTAGGCAACGGGATTATCGTTCTACTAGGTGCATGTGACCTCGATATGAAAGTTCAGGTATGCATCGTATGCCCTCCGTTCAATCGTACTTTGAACTTTTTCGCAAGCTGTCCATCTATCGCTCATTCTCCGAGGCCAGGCGGTCGCCCGACTCAGGAGAAGGTGATGTTAGACGCGTGCTTAGCCATATTGATTCTCAGGAATGCTCGTTTACGCAGGCTTCTTCTCACTCAGGTCGTGCGCTCTCTCCTAGGCGGGATTGATACATACCTCGCGCTGCTGCAGTTCGCATCTGCTTCAAGGATATCGTACTCTAAAAACGGGCCTAGATCGTCCTTATCTCGACCGGCCAACACAAAGTACATCAAAAAAACGTGGCTTGTTCGTGTTTTCTGTCGCAGGGGAGCGCACAGAACTTCTCCGACCGGCGAGTTATCTACGCGAGCAGAAGCAACAAAAGATCCTCTTGTCAAGATATTATGGTATAGTACTCCCTCCGAAAGCCGTCAGTGCGTGCTGGGAAGCCGCGATCTGAAAAGGCCTACCCCCGATGATGCAGAACGAGGACGCCCTACAAGCATTTGCCTTGCTTTTACATCGCTTTACTCTTGTTCCTGCTGGAATGCTTCTCAAGGCGCGAAACCCGAACCTGGGGAGACGTCCTTGGCATGAGCTCATCCTGTCATAGTCAATCACTTTCCCCGACGTGACTTTCTGACCCTCCCACTGAACCATAACGATTGCCTTTTGGGGTTACTTCTTACGCATCAGATCATTGATCGGCGCTTTCTCACGCAGTAGTAAGCCGGGATGTTCTTGCTCTGAACGTCAAACTACGCACCAATGTTCTCTCAGTACAAGCAACACAGGCACTGCAATGCCTCGGGCTCGATCTCCAGTACCTCCTCTGTTGACGCTATTCTCGTATCAATGCGATAACTTTCTCTTGCGATCATGCAAGTTCTTGCTCAGTCAGCAAAGAAGTCAGCCATTCAAAGTGCCTTTCTGCGGCTGACTTAGCCTGACTACACGAATAGTACACCTCAACGTTATGGATGGATCGCGTCATTGCAGCGCGCTCACAATACTATATGCAGATGTGAAGCCGTCGGCGACCCTGCCTGTACCTCGACATTTGTGGAAGTTTCTAGTGTTTCGACCTCCCGTAGGCTGAGAAATTTCAGCCACGAACGAAACAAATGTTCGCACAGTCGCTGCAGAATATAAAGCCCGGATATCGATAACCAACGAGTATGTTACAACACCAGACATATCCTGAATCCCCTCCCTGCCACTGCACGCAGAACCCTCACGATGTCCTCCAGCCAACTTTTCCTACCCATCAAAGTCGGCGATCTTGAGCTTCAACATCGGGTCGTTCTTGCGCCGCTCACTCGTTACCGGGCAAGCAAGGCACATGTGATCAGCGATCTTGCTATAGAATACTATAGACAACGTGCAAGCACTCCGGGGACTTTGCTCATCACGGAAGCCACCTTCATTGCCGCACGCGCCGGGGGATACGACAACATACCGGCTATTGAAACTCCAGAACAAGTAGCTGCATGGAAAAAGGTACGGATGATAGTACCCTTGTCTTCTATAGCTCAAAATCCCGGCGCCGCCGGGAACCTTGTTCTTTTTGCTGAAGAGAAGTTGGCTTTAGGTTACCGATGCGGTCCACGAGAAGAAGTCCTTCATCTTCAATCAGCTGTGGGCCCTTGGTCGAGCAGCAGACTTGGCCATCTTGGAGAGGGATGGGTTCCCGTATGTTGCAGCCTCCGATATCCCTCTCAGGGATCACGGTACGCCCCGGCCATTAACTGTGAATGGTACGTCCGGGATCTTCTCTGCCCAGCCTCACGATGCAGCACATCTGACATCAATTTCCCGCGGATCTCTCACAATTAGAAATCAAGGAATTCGTCCAGCTATATGCTAAAGCTGCTGTTAACGCCATCGAAGCTGGATTTGATGGTGTAGAGATCCACGGCGCGAACGGGTATCTCATTGACCAATTCTTGCAAGACGTGAGCAACAACCGGACGGATGAATATGGCGGTTCTATCGAGAACCGGGCTCGGTTTGCCTTGGAGGTGATTGATGCTGTCGTGAAAGCCGTTGGCCCGAAGAAGGTCGGAATCCGGTTGAGTCCTTGGGGAGAATTCCAAGGTGAGCTGGGCAAAAGTGTTTGCAGTTACTTCCCTAGGCTAATTCGTTTTGATGTTCTACAGAGATGAGGATGAAGGATCCCCTTCCGACGTTCAGCTACCTCGTTAAGAAGATTGCTGAACTTTACCCTGATTTTGCCTACATTCACGTCGTCGAACCTCGCGTGAACGGTAATATCGATAGGGTACCTGGCGAGGGCGAGGTTGGTCATCTCTTCTACTTATTGGATGTTGAAGTATCTGACGACGTTTGGGGCTAGTCAAACGACTTCCTTCGTGCGATCTGGAAACCCCGTCCATTCATCGCCGCTGGAGGCTTCAAGCGGGACACGGCTATTGAGTTCGCTGACAAGACTGGCGACCTCATCGCCTTCGGACGATACTACATCTCTAACGTAATTCATCCACACCTTTCTCACATGTTGCGAAGTCGGAGGAGCTGACTGACATGCGCGTTACCAGCCTGACCTTCCTGTACGGATTAAGAAGGACATCCCGTTCACGCCTTACAACCGAGACACCTTCTATCTCCCTGAAAGCCCCGTAGGCTACATCGACTATCCTTTCGCTGAGGCTGGCGATAATTGAGGGGAATCAGAAATCAGAAGGAGTAGAATAGCAGAAAAATACGAAGTGTACAATACTATAGCTTACTACCCCGAATGGTGTGTAATTCAAAGGAAGTGTCTACCAAAATCCACGAACCGTCTCCCTGGTATTGTTAGCCCTAACTAGAACTTCTTGAGTAGGATGAGATGTGTTCGCCCGCTCGCTTATTGGGAGAGGAGCTCCCCAGCAGCCGCAGACCGGAGTTGGATGGAACATGCGAAGGGTTCTGGGTGTCTGGGGGGCGAAAGCATCAGCGCGACATGGTTGTACGAGGCTCACACTGAGTGAAGAAACGCACGATATCATCCCGGTCGTCATCCTAGCTTGTACAGGTACGTGTTGTCCATCGGAGCTAGTAGCGGGAGAGATCTTGAAAGTATGCAGAACAGACGCGATAATGATATACAGTGATTCCATCGCTAACGCTTGGCCGGGACAAATTCTGCAAAAGAAGATACTCGACCCATTGACGTCCGACGTTCAAACAGATGTGACGTACCGTCTACCGAAACCAAAGTATGCAATTTGAGGGTCCAAGACGTCGGGATTCAGTTTACCGTTCTGCAGAAATCGCTCTGGCTTGAAGCTTTCAGGGTCGGGGTAGGGGACAGGGTTATGTAAAATCGACCTGAACCGTGCGCTCTCCGTAAGTGAAATCTTGGTGATGCATTTACTGGTATCTCGCTTACCAAATGTTCTACAGAGATACCACGTCAGTTGGATTGTAATCAGCGTGTGAGAAGAAATTTACCCCTAGTACAACAGCATCCTTGGGGATATAATATCCGTTATATTCATCACTCTCCGAAGTGCTATGTGGGAGGCCTGGAAGGTATACGTAAGAATCCAGAGAGAATAGGGCTCGTAAAATCGCAACTCACCAAGGGGAGCTACCGGTTGCCAGCGGAGAACTTCCAACAACAGGGCGTACACATAGGGCAGAGACTGCTTGTCCGAGAAATCTGGTAATCTATTTGGACCTACGACTGATTCGAGTTCTGCGCGTGCTTTTTCCTGGATCTCGGGATGCATGGCCATTGCGAGGAAGAAGACTTCGATGGCAGACACAGTCTGATAGACATCCGTAAGTAGTGACTAGGCGGAAGATATTATTGTGGTATGGCATACCGTGTCAGATCCCCCTATGGGAAAAGGCAATACATCAGCAAAGGAATACAACAGGAAGGCGTTGGATCCCAACCTGCGTAAGCGATGGCAGCAACGTTCGCCATGGTTTCCTCCTTGTCGGGATTGGTAGTCTCGTCTTCTTCAAGCAACTTAGCTACGACAGATGGTTTGGCAGTTCCCGTTTTCTGTGAACCCAATCCGACATGAAGATGAGTGAACGATTCCGAACGACTCTAGGATAGGTGAGCTCACAAGTGCTGCCTTGACGGCATCGAATGGTTTGCTCCTTAACTGGCGGTTCATTTCCTTCCAATAGGCTGCTAGCCTCTGGAAGCCTGCTCCGGGAACCCATGCAGGAACGTATTTCACTGTAAGGGGCGACGAAATCCAGCTCAGTAGCATTACACTCAATTCGTGCCGGAAAGACGTACAGATTGGGAGGAGGTCGACATAGAAGCGACCAGGTTGAGCAGCAGTGCCAAATGCGGACATGACTATCTCCGCAATCTCAACGTAAGGGTCATCTTTCTTCTGCACCTCAATACCATACGTGATATCCATGATAGTTGCTGCAAAGTAGCTGTAACAGAAGGCGATCAACATTCCAAGCGCCACATAATGAATGGAAACCTACTGTCGAATATGGGCAGGGAAGTTCTTGGGATCGTCACGAAGGTGCGTGAGGAATGCTACGGTCTTCTCAACCTGAACTGGTCGGAATTGTACCACTTGTGTGGCGTTGTATGCTTTGTGGAACATTCGCCGAGAGGTTCGCCAAGGATCACTATACTTCATATTGACCATTCCCCACCCCGTTTCCATTCTAGAAGGGCCTCTGTGAATCTCAAATAGGCTTAGGAATATATTCACTCACAGATCCTCCAGCATCACTGACTTGGTTCTGTCAGAGTACAGAGATGATCGCTTGTCGAGCAGATCTTGAACTGCCCTCTGAGAATTGAGCACGATGATTGACCGGCCGAATAGTTCCAAATGGATTATATCGGAATCTGCGAGGTTAGTTTATCAGGGTAACGAAAAGAATGTGGGATAGACTTACTATACTTCTTGGCAAGACAGTCGTATGCTAGCCATTGCGGAGTATTGGCAGAGACATCAAGGAGATTGCCAAGGATGGGAAGTGGACGAGGTCCAGGAGGAAGAGGTAAACCCTTGGGGTTTAGCCTCTTTCGACGGACCCATCTCAAACCCAATATGACGATTACGCAGATAGCAGCAAGGAGATACATTATCATAAAGTGTGGTAGTCCGGTGATGTGGGATGAGGGGATGCTGAGATTGAGGATAGCGAGGAAGAAACTCCATATTAATAGCTATCCTCGCCTCGGGGTTAGCTCACGATCTACAGTCTCGATGCTAGGCCCGGTATCATGACAGTGACAGCTCATGCCATCTTCTTGCGGTAAGCATAAGCTTGAGTATCGCCTCACTGTTCTATGTAAGCAGGGCGGTCGGCACCTTCTACGATTGATTTCCAGTGAGATAAGTAGGTGACTAATGGTACGCATTCGAGTCGGCCCTAGAATTCAGCAACATGTCGGGCACCTCTAGAGTGGTAGTTGAACAATATCGTTGCTAGTAGGTGGTGATATCGTGTGAATGGGACGGATGAGCACGTGGGAGGTCAAGGTTCTGTAAAGATCAATGGTCACAAGGGGACGAACGGCGGACAAGAACTGGAATCTTGTATGCCGAAGGTGTCATTCAAGTTGAGTGCTGGTGTCCTGTATTACGTGAAGCCCGTTGAGGGTGACTTGGGTCGCATTCGGAAGGTAAGCATTTGGAAGCGTGCCTATAAATGAGGCCACTTGGAGGAGTTGCGGTGAGTATGATCGTTCCTGCATGCGCTCGCAAAACGCGATATTGCTACACGCAATGCCAAACAAATGTGGCTTTGATGATGCTTGTCGAAGTGAACTTGAGATCCCTCCGAGCCGAGAAAAGCAGTACCGGCTCAGAAACGAATATTCCACCATACCCGTTGCACTGTAAACTTGTAGTAGATCGCGGGCATACCCGTTCATTTCCCTGCACAGTTTGATGCAATACAGGTAAGTACATACTCAATCAAGGTCAAATCCTCGACAGGCCCTACAACTCGGTGGATAAGATTGATGATACATAAGCAGTCGTCAGATTGGAAAGCGGAGCTTCGCACCATTGCCAGTAATTCTCCTAACAATCCTCTCCGGCGGCGGGACAACGTACGGGTTGTAGTAGAGTATCCATATAATGGGTAGACCCAATGACGATGTCTTGCATCAGGTCAGACGACGAGTCACTGGTATGTCAGAACGCGAAGCAACTGTGTAGCAAAGCAGGCGAGGAAGCGTATTGTGGCAACATAATGTGTGTGGCCGCCGAGCTATATCTACCGACCATCGGGTCGCTATCCCGGCAAAATTCGAACAACTTCGAGTCGGCATCAGGGATGACTATCCACCAAAATTGAATGTGTACACAGAACATTCAGTCGGTTGCGTTTCGAGTGCACCTGAAGATTGACTTGAATTGATTGACAACTTGAATGAGTAGATGCAGTGGCCAAGAAATACGAGGCTATTTTGGGACAATCGGCGGTTCTTCTGAATGAAAGGATGATCAAGAGGGAAGCCCTCTACATTCATTGGGGTGATTCGCGCGGTGACATTTACGGAAGGGCAGCCTAGGATTGGATGAGGAGGGTGGAGAGGAGCATTCATGTACAGGTGGCTGCTTCGAAGTGGGAAAATATGCTGCCACAGCCAAGATGAAGAAGAAAGGAGGAAATAATCTGCATGTGAGCTGTCAGCACAAGAGTTGGGGGACCAGGCACATAACGGTGTCATACCAGAATCGCCAAGGATGAGCGCCCCTGAACTTGAATCCCGCACTCCAATTGAGTGGAAGGTATCGGCACTCGAGCAGTTGAATATTGAGTGAAACTGGTAGTCCATCACCAACATTGTTGAACAAATCTTCGATCTTAGCAGTGATAAGGGGGGCATGTTCGGCAGTATATGCCCGATAATGGATGAGATCGATCGAGAGGTTTCTGAGGCATCTCAGTGACCGCAAGGCTTCCTTGAGCACGACCCAGTCCAAATCCTCGAGGTACTCTATATCCGTGTCCGAAAGGTAGAGGTCGATGGAGAAGTGTAGTTTGATAAGAGACGGCGCAGCTAAGATATATGGGATGTGTAGCTCCCACATTCCGAGCCTTTCGGAGACATTTTCTAGATCAGTCCGCAATTCCAAGTATTGAACCGAGGGATAGTGCAGTGCCCGGGACGAGACTAATGCGTCTTGGACAAGACCTGAGAGACGCATGCAATAAGTACAAGCCACATGAACTCTCATAGCTAGAAGTGGAACTCACCGTCGTGAAGATCAACACCAAGATGGGTGAGATTCACCAATATTTGCGACACCTCGCGAAGGTGTTCTACATGTCTGACGCTTACTATGCAGCGCTCCACGGAGTCCAAGTTAACAAGTGGAATAAAGCGCTCTAATCTGACATCAGCACCCAGGCAGATTTTCTTGACATCAGCCTTTCGGTGAATCTCCTTGGGAGTTGAATGCGGCAGATGCCGGCGAGTCGTGAGATAGCAAAGATCAAGCTTGTCTATGCGATCGAACAGGGAGAATAACTGCGAATAAGCACAGTTTGGCGTATCCATCGCATGCGTCAACGCCAATCTGAGGTAGTCCAACGAGTGTCGCGGGAAACCTTCGATAGGAGTGGGGGTACCAGCCAGGACTGAATCTAAAATGGACAGTCCTTTCAATCGTGGCAGGTACCTGAGCACGTTTGCTATGTCTAAAGGTTGTATAATCTCTCTCCTATGATGCATCGGACCGATGAAGAGGCGGTTGACATAGAATGGAATCGGATGATGTTGCGTAGTTGCATCCTTGAGAAAGGTGGCAAACTTTGCGAGCTTGATAGAAAGCGTTTTCGAACGTTTCGGGACAAGATGGATCTCAACGAAGAGACGGCGTCGACTCGGGACGGTCCAATCTCTATGGACGAGGGAGCATTGGCCGAGAGACTCTATGTCGTCATAGAGAAAGCTGATGACATGGTCAAAGACCTCTCGAGGCACCTTGTTGATCGGAGATTTCCTGTGAGCATCCATTAAATGAACGAAAATAGCGAGAGCTACATTATAAAGGAGAATTTGTCAGTCCACGCAGGTTCCTGAAGTTATACACGTTAAGCAGCGTTAAGGTACAAGGTACATCACCTAGTCAGATTATACACAGCAGCACAAGCGCCTCGATTTGAGAAGTATTCAGTAAGCAGTCGCAACAGGCTCGCAACAGCCTCACCGGTTGGTAACAAGACCTGCCAGCTGCTGACGTATATATGTAGTACTACGTACTAGTACGCAGCCGTAGGAGGGGAGAAAAGAGCTCGGACGGTAATGGTGCCTCTTCCAAAAGGGAAGTTTTGATGAAGCCTTCAGCAAACAAGCATAAACATTTCGCGCCGCAATTTCAAAAGGTTTACATGATTTAGACGAGCTCGACTCGGAGGTTGGCTCGAGGTTCAGCAGGTCTCGTTAACAGCGCAGCGACTCTGAGGTTAGATTCACAGAGTTTGAATTGCGTCTCGCGGATTAACGGAGCTGAAGTTAACATCTGTGCTGCAACCGTTAATCCCAAACATACCTGAATCTGGCTTCTCTCGAAGTCAATCGTCTCATCATCAAATTCGTCTCATACCTCGTCGTGAGAAGACCACCCTAAAGCCCTCGGTCTACGAAGCGTGTAGCGGGGGACTTGGTATCCCCGAACGCGTCTGTTCGTTTGAGGCAACATCTCCGGACGGTTCACTCATCTCGAACGACGACTTTCTTCCGACCTTGATCGAACAAGCAAAGTACTTCTGGGGGATCTGGTCCAATCAACAACCTGGCGAACTTCTCCGTCGACCTCTTTGGGTCATGATCTCTAAGACCGAGGGACTAGATCTTGAACAGTGTGAGAATGCTTGGGATTTATGCGAGTGCATACTGCACTGTATGCTTGGTGGGTATCGTTTCAACGCGGATCGCCCACAATTTCTGAATCGAATGGTTGATCTAGGTTGGCTGAATATGTTTCAAGCTGGCTTCATGCATCGAGACATCAGCATTGGCAACCTCCTCAAGTTGAAGGTGCCAGAAGAACGCAGACCATTCTCAACGAGGAGAGCTATTGAGAAGTGGACTGCTGAATATAGTCGCGACAAACAAGGAATGTCCACTGCAGAAAACGCTTCAATTGCCGATGAATTGTCCCATTTGCGATTGTCCGAGCCCGCAGCTCCCGTACGCCCTCAACGTACTGCTAAATGTGGCGTTGGCCATCCAGAGGGTCGGGCTCAGGCTTCCACGCATCAAGACCCGCTACAAAATGATTCCAAGTTTTGGGAGACGCAGCTCGCCGCCGCCGCCGGCAACGCCGAACTCACGCAGGTGCTGACGGCCGCGCAGAAGCTTGAAAATGCTCTAGCGACGTTTGGCCTGATCACGCAATGCAAGGCTGTTACCATTGATGCGGACATGGCTGCTCACCTACGCAATTACTTTGATGCCGATTCCACGCATTCTGGTGCCATCTCAGTAGGTCGAATCGTTCCTGATGTCGCATGAAAACATCTGAACAGTGGATAGGGTACCGTGCAGTTTATGTCAGATCAGTTGCGAGAAGCTTTAGAGTCTGAGCAGCCGTGCCTGCAATGCCCGGTCGATGAAATCGCATCATTCCTGTGGACGTCCCTGTGGGCTACCGTTCAGCACGAGAGCTCTTTGTCGTGCGCAGCTGAAGACGTGCACAGGAAAGTGCAGGGCTGGCGAGAGAAGGTTCAAGGTTCAATCAACGACCGTAACTCGGTTCTCTCCTACTTCCTTCGCCTTTCAGACCGTGGTTCTTCCTACTCCCCAATCGTCAAGGCCATGGCCATTGTGTTGTGAGCTTGTTTCAGATCCCTCGGCCCTCTTAGGTACGGATACGACAAGGCCTTCGAATCTGCCAGTGACCAGCATAGTAGGTTGCTGGTCTTCCGCAGGTTCGCATATGAGGGTGTGCTGATGTTTGCTGAAGTACTACATGAACATCGGGATTGCATTGAGGCCTTGAGCAAGCCGCAGGCTTGAGCTCGAGATTGGATGTAAATATACCCTATACATGACATGTGTACATATATATTGTCAATGATTCCACCCGACATGGCCAGGTTTCATATATTTCCGAGTCATGTCTCCCAGTCAGACTAGTATTAGGCTCTTCCTGTGGTATGATATTGCTCGTCCACAGTACATCGCAGAAGTATGAGTTCGCGCCCGAGATCTTAGAGGACGTGTCGCGTTTAAGTCACGTTATCGATCAGCTAATGACGACCCGAGGATTATCCGCGGAGAAACCATCGCAGTCCTCGTTGGTTGTCTTTCACCCCATCATAGCTCACCGGCAATTATCGAAGTTACTGCCTTGTAGCTGCATCTCAGCTCAAGGATAGGAGTTTGAGGGAAGCACAAATGTTCCAGCACTAACCTTTTAGGTATGAGATGATGTGTCGTTGCTAGCTCATTGCAGTCACCAGTGTTCCGATTCCCAGTTACATGCTACCGCGGCGAATGAGACCTACCTTATTCCAATTCAACTCCGTAGCCCGTTACACTAGGGGCTATTCAAACCAGTGCACCCATAATGTCTGTCTCTCGCTCGGACTCACAAGCTCATCACGGCGGGAGGCGCCGTTCAAATACTGCACAGAGCATCTTCAAGAATTCCCCTGTGTCCCCACCGCTGAAGTATGGAGATACGAAGGTCCTTACAGCCTGGGTGCATGATCCCAAGGACTCGACCAATATCACATTGAACCAGTCCTGGTGGCCCGGTGTTGCAGAGGGAGACCTTATCCATTTAACTCCACAAACGGACCCATCCTCGGGCTTTCTATTCAAATTCAGTAAGGATGAAGGAAATATGAAGCATCAGCTACAGGTACAGCTATTGCTATAGTCAATGTCTCTCGAATGACCATGCCGACTAGATCTCCATACCTAGACCTATCGCGGACAAATTTGGCCTGAAAAACTCAGGAGAAGTGTCATTGACCAAGGTACCTATGTGACGGCCTCTGCGCTCGATTTCTCCGCTGGACTGACCTATGTGTACAGGTTGACCCTGATGAGTGGGGCGCAGACCACGTCGAACTTGTCTTCCAGGATCAGTACCTGGGTCGTAACGAGATGTGGAGACTTGAGCGACATCTTATTGGTCAATGCATCTATGTCGACCAGGACATATCTTTTATAGGAGTCATTGCTGCCAAAGTGCATGCCATATACATCAACGAGAAGAAGGTTCGTTATATAGAAGTATCTTGCGAGAATAAACTTCATTCATATCCCCAGGTCTCTACCGCATATATCACTTCGCGCACCAAAGTGATCTTCCGATCGCTATCGGCCAAAGTGACAATGTTTATTCAAGTTTGTCGCGAGTTATGGGGTTTCGCTGGAGATGGCGAACGCTATTACGAGAAGATTGTCCACTCGTTCCTCCCGGAGTTATTCTCAAGATGGAGGGAAGCTGGTACAACACACATTGTCACCATTGTTCTCATCTCTCGAGTCTACTATGACGAGCTGGAGGTCGATTATGCTGCAGGCCCGCTGAGACAAGATGATGACGGAAAGTGGTACAAGGATTTTTTCAAGGTCATCACGGATCTTGAAGTGATCTACGACTGGAAGAAAACCCTCGTCAGCTTGAAGGATTCCTTCTGGGCTTTCCAGCGTGACATACTTCTTGCTCACCACCACCATCGAGCTGCGCTCATGTCTCCTGGCGCAAGCCCAGATCAGGCGCGGCTCATTGGCCGTATATCCTACGCTCATCAGGGCCCCATACTGGAAGCTCTGAATCTAGGTTTCAACCCTACCGAGACACACTATATCGACAGATCCTTAACGTTGACTGGGTCCTCGACCATCATCATAACCCCTGGAACTGGCTACTTTCGGGTCAACAAGCAGCTTCTTCGATTGACTACCACCCGCATGCTTGACCAAGGTTTTGCTATCGATCTGGTCTCGCTGGGGAAACCACCTCTTCACCAAAGTCCCGTCTTCTGCTTCCGGGGATATGAGCCTGAAGTCAGACAGGACCTCATTGGCAAGGTTGGGGCTCGCTCTCTGGATCCTTTATGGGGCGGAGACGAGGGTCATCCACTTGAAAAGGAGAAGAGGATATTCTGGTGGGAACCATTCTGGATGTCGGTTTCTTTCTGGGACAAACAGATGGATCTCCCTCTCAGACAAGACAGGTGCGATTGCAGTCTCTACGATCCCGACGGTCATCACTTACATTCATGTTAGGTTCGTTGCTCGAGGTAGAATGCACGAAATTGAAATGCTTGGCTTGCTTGATCACGATGTCCTGTCGAGCACCGCCTTGCCATTCCTTCCTGATTTGCGCGACCCCGACTCTACGCCTAATGCTGAGGGGATCATGAAGGCAGACGCAGACAGATACGACATGGACGTGTTTGCTGTCAAGCAAGAAACCAAACCTTTCGCAATCAGTAGGAACTCCTTGTCTTCAAGTGCCAGTAGCTCTCTCCCACCTGCGTGGTATCGGAGTGATATTCCCAAGCGTCCCCTCTCCAATAGACTCTCAGACAATCCTAAAATTCCGCCTATACAGGAGAGTCCTCATCGTCAGGCTCTCGAGCTCCCTCCCGAGGCCGAGGATAGCGTCTCGCAGTACAACCAAAGACTATCGGTTGCAAGCAGTGTATCGCGTGTCAGTACATCTCCATCCCAGTCATCCATCCGTTCCGTTCGAACGGAAAGTTCTTCCAAGACAGCGACAGAACCCAAGGCGGGAAGTTCACAGGCCGCACGGCCTACGGCCATCCCTCGCCCGTCCGCGAAGTCGATATTCTCACCTGCATGGCTGTTCAGTCAATTCCGGAGTGGCCTCAGTCAACCGCAAGCCTCTCCCGTATCTGCTACCGCAGTGAAAAGCCCACCTCCGCCTGCTGTGACATCTACCGCGTTCGCATCTCGAGCTCCGCCGCAGATGTCCAGCATTGTCCATACTCCAGCACCTCTGTTGCCCAAACCTATGAACATCAAGAACCCCTCTGTAGGGCGGGCGAGCTCCAGACTCGATGATGACTTGAGTTCGTCTCATCGCAGTTCGTACATCCGGCATTCACCCATCGGTACCCCTCCCAGAGAGGAGCTGATGTTCGGCAAACGACGTAGTGGAACGCTTAGCTCTGGTATCGGCCACATAGCCCCTTCCTCGCCAGTGGTACGCATCAATCCCCTCAATCCATCAACGGGTGTGTCATATGCTATGTCTTCTCTCGCCCAAAGGTGGCAGCATATTTTCGCGCAACCGTTATTCAAACATGACATCAAGTGGAAATCGATGATTACACCTGGCTGTCTTCCTCTCACCGTCGAATACTTCCCCCCATCTTCGGAACTCGAATCTTCCTACGACGTGTTTTCTTACGAGTTCGTTGTTGACCCTCCGGAGATGAAGTCATTCCTGGTTCGACCTCCGGCTGTCACTGGACATCCAGAAAGTGTTCGAAGAGCATGGGCATTGGAGGTGATGCGCGGGATGGTCGCCTTGCGTCTCGCTCAAGGATTTCAGTTCGTGATTCGCCCTACCAATACCAATTCGAACCGAGAAAACGCGGCCTCTATCCGAAGGAGTATATCGTATGGTGTCGCTATTGAAGATATTAATCCCAAACCTGCAGGCGCAGCTGAAGTACTCAAGTCTGTGGACGATCCAGTCTTTCTGAGTATAAGCAACGAGATTCATCGGATTGCTTATGTCGGCGACTCAATTCTAATGCGGAGATATGTACGACGCATGCCTCGCAGTGGACCCTACGAATACAAATGTCTGATCTGGCCGAAGCTTGGTGTAGGTTATACCGAGCTGTCGACTTCCTTCCTGTCCCATGGCTTGGAGAACTATGGTTGGAATCGGTGAGTAGCCCGTATCAGCCAATTTATGCCCTACTGACCTTTGAATCCAGACTGGACATGTTAGTTGCAGGATATGAGAATCAATTCAACGAGTCTTTGCGTTATTGGAGAACCCGCTTCCTCGTCATCCCAGCGGATGACGTGCCTCAATCAAGTATAGGACCGTCAGGTGAAAAGCTTAACGACGAGGAAATTCGTTTGCTGGGAATGGACAAGCTCGCCGAGTTGTTCTCAAAACTTCGATGGGTTCCTCCAGAGGAGAAGGGCAAACCCATGCCACCGGTCAAATTCATACCTACTGATCTTTATCCGGTGTCCTCTGTGCTCGATGAAGGTATCGTAGCTCAGCTCGACGAGATACACGCCGCGGGACCATTGCGCAAAAAGATGAAGAGTGAAAGGGATATTTCAGACATGAGTCTCTCGGAAATAGCGAAGGCCATGCGTGAAGAAGATGGTGTACCAATCAAAGATCACCGATGGCATGGCATCACATATTCCAATTCATTCGTCGGTGCCGATTTCGTCTCATGGATGGTACGCGAATTCCGTGACATTTCTACGAGGGAGCAGGCGGTCGAAATGGGCGAGAAGCTACGGGAACAAGGTCTTTTTGAACACTGTCGTGGTGCTCATGGTTTCCTCGATGGGTGAGTATCATGCATGCAGCATCGCAATAAGTCTTTTCGTTGACATTTGATCTAGCTATTATTTCTATACGTTGCGAGGTGAATACATCGTTCCAATGACTCCCAGAGGCGGTTGGTTCCGCTCTGGACGTCATGCGTCAGCGAACGAGAATAGCGCGAAAACGGCACCTGCTTCTATCCAAGGGAGGTCATCTACCTCGAATAGAAAGGGCAGGAAGCGTTTGATTCTCAGTCAAAGTATGGTTATCGATATTGACCCCAACAAGGTAGTGTAACTCTCGTCTTGCACTCTCTCATGGAATGATGCTCATCCTACTGTTCTGATAGCGGAGCGATCAAGCCGAATGCGTCTTGCTTCATCATGATATCATCCACAACCCCGCTACATGCTTCCACTTCGAGTTACAATGGATCGGCACGACTGCAAGGTGCATCGATGACAACCTCCGTCAATGGAGTCGCACGATCGAACGCTATGGCCTCAAACTAGTGGAAGGTTATGTCTCTCAAATTGGCGATATCAGGGACCGGAATCCATTCCAGTCTTGCTTCCCCCTTCCACTCGCTTCGACCCCTCCCGTCATACCAGATCTGGAACAGCGCGTTCCTGAGGGCACACAGACGGCCAACTACTTCGAGACTGCCATATTGCGAAAGTTTCAATTCGTGCTAGACATCGAAGCGGGACATTTATACCCTGACCAGGTCGACGTCGTCTATTCATACCGTCGGGCACCTTTCACTTATTCCCAATGGGTTCACCGTTCTGGGGTTGCGTTTGTCCAAGTTCTCGGCGGTTCAGAGGGCTTCTTGTTCCTCACTAACAGACTTATGGCCCCTGGAAGAATAGGCACTGCACTGAAGCAACAACGACCTGCTGCAGCCGCTGAAGATCTTCGTGTCAAATTGGCCGAGTTCTGTTCCGATGCGGATGCTCTTCAGAAGTTCTATGATGAAGAAGCTGTTCGTCTTGGACAGCCCCATCTTGAGGAGCCTCCCTCATTGAAAATATGATACTCTACTTGTCCAGTCTTTATTTGTTTCAATTTTCGTTCATCCGTGATAGAATACAACAATATGTAGGTTACCCATGAGTGCTACAAGCGTGAAAAGGCGTATTAGCAAGAGGACCGGTATGTCAAGATCGTGACTAGACGTCGGGTTTTGATGCTAGCCCCTCTCGCCCTTATGCCCTGGAGACCCCCGAAGGAGGTGTGAATTTACCGCTTCCCTTGGCGAAGATATCCTTGATGATGCCTTTGGAGATTTGCGCCAAAGCTGCGCGACTTTCCCATAGCGGGTAAAGAACGACCGTAAAGGCGGAGAAAAAGGCCCAAATCATGCCGATGACGACCCAAGCCTCTAGACCACGCACGCCAAAGACAGTTTGCGCAAAGAACAAGGGCAGGGGGATGATGATGAGCAAGATGAGTGCCTATTCGTTCCTTATCAGTGTCTAGTTCATTAGAGCACTTGAGATCGGGGTAACGCACCAAAGCAATGGATGACCAGGCAGCGAATCTGAACGCCTTCCTGAGATTGGTAGGGTTCAAGTCATCGTCGTTCGAAGGAACCACCTTTATCGAGGTAACGGATACAACGTCGCTGCTGACCGAATTTTTCTTCTCAGATTCAGAGCCATTATCTGATGAAGGAGCACTTGGTTGGGAATGAGAGCCAGATGGTGCGTTGATGGCGCGAGTTACGTCAAAGTCAAAGTCTTCGGGCCACTATGGTTGAATGTGATAAGCTCAGCATTGAAAGCTATAGGAGAGCGTTGCGATGCTCACGAAGTAGGAGGTCACGCAAGTAACGATAGCGCCAACACCGATAGAAGCCAAATTTCCTGCGAGCATCTCATAGTCGCCCCCGCTAGTCTAGAAAGATGGTGCATCAGCGACAAGTCTACGATGGCCCATAGGCATAGACATACTGTAACATTGATGATACTATCATTCAGCGTGGCAGTAGTGACAAGCCAGGCGATGATACCGCAGCAGAAACCGGAAACGGCACCGCTAATGGCACCCCACTTGTTGGCACGCTTCCAACAGATGCAAACAGCAATGGGTACGACCGCGGAGCCCAAGATGACACCCATGAATGTCTGTTGATACCCCTTAAGTAAAGCTCCAGAAGATCAGTAGAATACGCACGTAGAGCCAGCCCATGGAAATGCCGATGTAGAAGAAAATGGTACCAAGGATACCCATGACAAGAGCGAACAAAGCGACCATCGCGTGAGATACTCGCAAAATTTGGGATTCGGTTGCCTTGGGATTGATGTATTTCTACATTGACAGTCAATCAGTTGCTCTTGCGAACGTTTCGGAAACTTATACCTTGTAGACATCGTACGTCAACAGACTGCTCACAGCGATGAGTTCCGCACTGGTCGCACTCGTCACAGCGAGGAAAAGCACGATTAACAGAGCGGCAGCGCCTGATTTTCCAAGGAGTGCGGCAGCAGCAGCTGAGGCGGGTAGGCCGGCTGAGACGTCCGCCGGCGAGAGAGAACGCATGGCAGGGTCGTTGCGGAGGGCAACGGCGGACAGACCGAGTGTTGTCGAGAACATGAAAGGAATAGCGAACCATGCAATTCCACCTAGGAGGTAAGCCTTGACGCAGCTGGCGGGTCGACTGGCAATCGCACGTTGCCAGTACTGGAAGAGGTCGTTGTCAATGACTTATCGAGTCTGGTTAGAAGGAAACGTACAGCTTGATCCTGGAAGACGGTGGCAAAGTTCCCGATGACATTGATGACTCCGAAGATGAGTCCGTTCTTGCTCCTCATGGTCACGTACGAACCATGAGCATTTCCGGAAACAGGTGCAGCCTCTGACGCAGATACCAGAAGTTCGTGCATAGCTGAAGGGGATCCAATCTTGTCCGAGGTTCCATAGACAGTGAAAACAAAGACGAAAATGATTGCAAAGAGAACAGCGGTATGCGTGCTAGAAGCAGTGGGTCAGTATGACGGGAAAACAGATGAGTTCTTGCATAATCTCACTAGTCACAAAGAAGAGTCGCGCGCATCCCTCCTACCACGACATAAATAGTAACACCGAGAGGAATGAGGAAGCATGCAGCGATAGTGTTCATCCCTGTCAGACTGGTCACTGTGGCAGATCCTCCGAGAATCAACATGGACGAGACAATGATATTCGTCGCCAATCTGTTTGAAGGAATTGAGATCAGATTACAGGTAGGACTAGAGCGGAAGTGTTTACCCAAAGAACATGAATACAAGATGGGCGACCGTCCCCCATCGAGCGCCAACTATCTCGAGCCATGTATGGGCATAAGGCGCATTGAGCTTAAGCTTGGCAGCGAGCTAGAGGAACGGAGAGTGGGAAATTAAAGGGGAAAACAACGGGATAACGAGCTACCTGAGCGAAGAGGAGTACTTGGACTGTTGCACCAGCACCGTACCACCAAGGGCCAGAGATACCAAACTTGTATGCCACTGCACTAGATTGTAACTGGGGTCGCGGATCAGCTTCGTATCTTGAGATGATGGCAGGGACTAACAAGGGTCGCAGCCCAAGTCCAAGCGGAGACAATTCCAGCAGCAATTAAACCGGGTTTGACGCTACGTGAAGCAGTATTGAATTCTTCCGAGCTCTTCGGAGAGAAACCGGTGTATCGCGATTGAAATGCGGTCAATACCAGCATGAAAACGCTGAAGAAGATGCCGATTCCTGCAACAGCCGGCATGTCAGTCAATTCATCGTGTATATCCCGTAGATACACCTACCAACGACTGCATGAGCCCGTATCAGTGCACTGCACACGACATTGATCATGATGCGACCACATACCAACACCATATCCTGCGCCCTGAGGAAGCACAGGTTCGGTAGATTGTGACATCTTGATATTGAGCAACAAAGGAAGCAGACAGCCAACGTCCTCGCTTCTGAGGTCCTTGAGAAGCTGAGCGTGGTAAGGAAGCTGTCGCGGGGACACTTCGATACTGGGGTATCAGCCCGTTTATATAGTCCTTATCCGAAATAGCAGCCTGTAACGGCAGCGCGTTATCTTCCTTGGGTCACTTTTGCTTCGGGAATCAGTTCATCGGAGTAACGCCAGCCTGGTTTTGCTTATCGCACGTCCAACACCATGAGACGGGCGGTAAGTAGCGATAAGGCCATGCATGAGTACGTTGGCTGAAAAGATAATTGGACCGTTGATATACCGCTGTGTAATCAGCGGTCTGGGCAAAGTACCAGCCGGTGAACTTTGCGTGTTGACATCAATCATGGCAGTCGACAAGAAGTGCGGGACTCCGCCGCATTGTATTTCTGGGGTGTGCATGCAAGTTCGAGTCGATGCTGACATGGGTGATTACCCACAGACAACAGTAGGTCGCGGCCACAGTTCGGAAACTGAATGCATGGCTGCTAGCTCCTATATTGAAGATCTGTAAGGGGAGCCAGAGTCAGCCAAAGGACACTTCAGGTACGTACAAGCTGTACAGGGTTACAGTACTTCGTTCTTGAGAGGTCGGCAGAAGAATCGCGAATCGCAGGCGACATAGCATCTTGCGATACGTGCTGGCCAGCGTTGAATGTTGCCGTTAAGCGCCGAGAGGCACCGGTACCACAAACCACAACACCGATCGCGTACTTATTCATTTCGGAATCATCTTTCATTTCGGAATCATCTCACAGCATCTCACTCTGATCTCAGGTTAGCAGGTTAAGAGGAGAGTTCGGACTACGACTACATATTCGTTGAAATCAAATGGCGCAGTCTTCACCAGTACGAATAGCCCTCTTCCTGTGCGATACACCAATACCCTCTGTGCAGGAGACGGATGGTGACTATACCCAGATATTCAAAGCATTGTTGCACAATTCTGCCCCCAAGACTGAATTCATCCTTGATCCATATGACGTTCGTAACAAGCAAGAGTACCCCGATAATGTCGATCAATATAGTGCCATTATCTTGACAGGTTCCGGTAAGCAATACATAGTTGACCATCCTGTAACGGAGTGTTCACGTTAATTGCTTGCAGCTGCATCTGCTTATGAGAATCTCGACTGGATAAATCTCCTCGTAGGGTACATCGCATCTATTGCGCAGGAGAAGCCCCATATTAAACTCTTGGGTTAGTGTGATCTACTTCGCACTACGAATTATTGCCCTGAACATATTGCAGGCATCTGCTTTGGTCACCAGATCATTGCTCGCTCGTTAGGCTGCGAATGTGTTCCAAACGACGGCAAATGGGAGGTAGGCGTAACGCCTGTAGACCTAACGGAAACAGGAAGGCAACTGTTTGGAACCAATAAGCTTGTAAGCATGTCACTTTCGAGCACACAACCGTCTCTCACACATCGGATCGATAGAACATCCAACAAATGCACCGTGACCATGTCCCCAAGATTCCCAAGGGATGTCACCTCCTAGGCTCAACAGAAGTTTCACATAACCAGGGCTTCATCCGCTTTGCTCCTGGCTCACACTCTGCCCAATCGCCGCAACCGAATTTGACGGATCCAGAGACATGGAAGGACATTCAGATATTCACTGTTCAGGGACATCCCGAGTTCACACGACGGATCGTCGATAAAATCGTTGATGCTCGTTCTGCAACTGGTGTCATCTCAAAGGACGTGGCTGAGGATGCTAGGAGGAGAGCCGACTGGAAGAACGATGGAGTGGACGTTATTGGGAAGGTATTATGGAGAATCATCGGTGTGAACCCGAGCTGAATTGACCTGAGCCACAGTATGACATGAATTCCTTGTACTTATATCATTGCACGCCCAATACTTATCGTGGATCGTTGCAATATCTCTGTTAATCGCAGACTCTACTAGTCGCACCGATTATTGATACAGGGGATAAGTAGGCACACAATGGGGCGCCATGAATATTGCTATAGAACATACAGAGGGAATCTCTTGCAAACCTGTTCGCGAGTTCTAATGACTGAGTCACAGACGTTCCTCGACAGTCTTGAAGACAGTTTTCTTCGTGCCATCGTCAGAGTCTTGAGAGTCATCATTGACCTGGCCATGCTAATGGCTCATCAGGTTGAGCGAACAGCGTCCGAAAGAAGTCCACGTACCGAGTCGCTGATCTGCACAGTCTCTTGAAAGATCTCTATACGTTGCTGCAAAATCGGACAGTTATTTGCCAATGGAGTTCATTACAATGAGTTACCAGACGTACAGGATGTCCATGAGACGTGAGCTGTACTTGCATCCGGCGGCCCGCGCCTGCAACATCTCGTTCCAACTCGTAAACAGTGCTAGTAATCTGATCCCGTAGGAGGACCCTGGCGTTCAGCCTGCAGGAATGCTTCAGAGAGAAGAGTGGGGATACAGGCTGTTACATTGCTTACACGCCCAATAATCCGTTCGAGCTCACTATATGGAAGGTGAGTCTGAGAATAGTCGTATTCAATCGTTGAGCCGGGAATACCCACATTTGCTCTCGAGAGTTAGCAGACCAAGGAATACGAGCTGCCTCGATAGTTTTTCGAACTATATACCAGCGTTCACTGAGCGTTCCCCTCATACGAATGGGACGTACCGCCAACAAGACACATAAAGATATTACCCTATGGTATCCACCGGTGAATAAGACTCGTCTCAGTAGGAAAGGAAGACGTACACGGCAAGCACTCCAGTATTTATAGCATGTGCCATGAACCAGCGGAGGACTCCATCCGTCCTATGTAAATATTCACGCGTGAAACAGGGCATAATACCGGGAATTGAAACGGTACATACCTCTCGAACTTAGTGCGGCTCTTTCGCAGAAGATGGAGCATGGTGAAGGCGATCCATCCATCCGCAGCAACCACCAGTGCGTTGGCGACGTCGACCGCGATCTATCATAGAGCGATGTCAGCGTTGAAGAGCGTAGGAACGGAAGTTTGCAAAAGATTGTACTTTGAGTGGGCCGGTATGGAACGTTTCCCATTTAGGGTCTTGGAAGCTGCAAACACACCGCAGGATTAGATATCGTACTGGTATAAGAACCGAACGATTTACCAGAACGCAGCTATTACTATCATCACACTCATGTCAGAAAATACTAGTAGAGTCGCTGGAAGAATTACCGCAGAAGAACGCTACAGAGAACGTCAGCATTATCGTTCGGATCATTGACAGAACACTCACCAAGACGTGCGAATACCAAGAAAGCCTGCAAGCAAGCGATGAGTTCGCTTGAACTGAAGTTCACAGAGAGAGGAACATACAGGTACAATCACTCCTCTGATACGCCTGTCTGTAACTAGAAGGCCCAATGATGGTAAGTAAGAACTATACTTTGACCCCGCTCTTCCAACTCCCTGTGATTTGACTTACGTTGCCAGATTCGGCGGACATAGAAGCTACCATTCCCCCGTTGAGTTGTGACAGACGCACGAATCACGTATCACTCACCTTTGGACAATGAGCATCAAGAGGGTCTAGAAGTAACTTGTCGGAGGGAAGCACTCAAGTTATGGATTGGCGATAATCACTCACGTGACATAGAAGAAGCAACTAAGCGTTCACAATGTGAATCACAACACAACGTTAGGAATGAAGGAGCTGAACGAGGTCCAGGATGCTTACCGCGATCCTCCTTGGAAGCGCAGCAGGCAGTTGAGTCCCTTTCACCACCATTGCGCATGAAAGAATACAACGTACCAGTCTATCCATTCCAATGCTTCCAAGTTATCCGAGATTCGCAATGCGTACTGAACGACGATAGCGATCATGAGCCCTGAGTGTAGGACGTCTAGTGCGCTACAAGGAGGTAGTGAAGAAAGTTCTCTATGTGATTCGTTATTGAGCTCACAAGACAGCGCCAACCATTGTGCTCATCCACAGCGGGTCGTTCGAAGCGTTCAATGCGAACACGATTACTTGGGCGAGAGTCAAGCCATGGAGTCTACGAGGCGTCGAAAGTCAGATGGTAGGAAGCATGTGTACGAATGAATCGCAACTCACATTAAACACAATGAAAACATGACAACCAATCCGCTAAGGAAGTGGTAGAGGTATCCTGGTGGAGGGGTCGTCATCTTCGAGTACTGTGAGGTGCGTTCGGCGTATTGAACGACTCAAAGGAGGGTGTTGAACTCGGGGAGACCTATATATGCAACGGGAGCAACGCTGAATCGCCGAATACCTGCATTTGTGATCAATGGAAGTACGGAAGCAAAGATTGAGATTGAATCCTGATACTGCGCCTGTCCCCCGTGATATCAACTGTCAACTTGGGGGTTCTTGTACAGAGTTATAGTTATACCTGAGAACGACTGGTGGAGCTGTGCACACAAGGGCAGAGTGGTGAATTCAAATTATCCAGTAGCTGAGACATCCATAGCTAATACTAGCGAACAGAACAGATCGCTGCATAGCTCGGAATGTTGCAATATGCATTGAGGCGTATACTTAGAATGGCGTTGATATGCACGTTCTTATACACCCATGCTACCCAATAAGGTTCAACGGTATATCAACATCATGGAGAGGATGGGCTGTGTATAACATACCTGCTGGTCGTGTGCGGAATTCCTGTTTCCTATACGGAATCATGATCATCACAGGCCACATGCTCGATGACTGAACGTAATACAACGAATCGCATCCAAGAATATTCACCCGCTTCTGGCGGCCCATCTGTGGTGTCCGTGGCACTGAACGAGCGAAACCTATCAATGAGCATTGGGAGAAGATGTTGTTCGGGGAAGTAATTCGCAGACTGAACAGTTTATTGGTATCGTCTCGGATTCGACCCTGGCGGGAACCTTGAATGAAACTGGAAGTCTTTGTCAGTTGGAGCGCGTAAATAGCCTCGACGGATGATGTTGGATCGATAATTGCGAACTGACGTCGCCGTGGCTTCTATGGTCCCCGTTCGCTTTTGCCACGATATCCCTAATCGAGAACACCAGGACAGGGCTTGCGGGGACTGCGGTCAATCTGGAACAGCTATAGCTCGACTCCGAATCGGTCTCAGTATCGGGAACGATGAAGCCAGAGATATTGTATTATATATTATACTATATACCTTAAAATGCGGGGGTGATACTGAATGCCTACAAATCTAAGAGGTGAGATCTTTCAGCGCCTCATGACAGCCTGTAACGATTAACGTGGCTCACCAATTTCTCATAGCAAAAGGTTTTCGGACTCGATAGAATTAGTGTGAAGAATGCCTCTTTGCTGCCCAACCTGGCGCGAATGAGCAAAGAGATCCTCCAAGCTCGCCCCGTCACTAAGCATACGGTACGCAATCATGCATTGTTCTCGGAAGAATGCAATACTCTGATCGCTGACCCCGCTCGTGACATTCTATAAGGATGGTGTAGTGAGCACGGTTGTTCAGTGATAACAGAGAATGCGGGTCGGATCGGGAACGAGAAACCCGAGGGAGAGAGTAACGAGCCTTACCTTGGTAGGGATGAACATATCCGGTACTACCAATTGATCTTTGACCCAGGTTTCCAATTCCGCCCGTGGTTCAGGTTTGAAGGGTGCGTCGAACTCGGCAGGATCAGGATCGGAGTCCTTGTTGATCTCGTGTGGGTCGTCTTGTGCTTTATCCTGATTCTCCTTGTACTCAGCTTGCGCCCCATTCAGAGATGAAGCTCCTAGGAGAAACTTTCTCTTGTCCCTTGCGACGAGCCCGCCTTCCTTCACACTCATCATGTCCTTGTCGTACCGATGCTCTTTTCCCCAGTATCTGGTGATAATAATCAACAATTCAATGGAGGATCATGTGATGCTTCAAAGAATGGTACTGACTTGAACCATTCCAGAAGAGCCCTCTCAGGAGGTATATTCCTCGGTCTCCACCACGAGTGGAACTCAAAGCGAGTATCGCATTGAACGGGACCAGTTCGTGTGTTTACCCAGAAATAGTTCACGTCAGACCTCTTCCTGGTCTTGAGATTGGTCTGCAAGCACGGGACCCACCCTTTGTGCTAAAGAGATGGTAGTCAATAATCGCTTTCACGCCGAGACAATGCCATATGGCCCCGTCTCACAACTCACCAGAGCGAACCCTATCGTCATCAAGCATAAAGCATAGCTGCTGAAGGTTCTCCCGTGACCATGCCTCGAAGCTGGGTCATTCAACCCCATAGGTCTTGCCCAATGTTTGATGACAAACATTGAGCGCTGCAGCGAGCGCAATCTCTTGAAGTAGAATCTAATGAGCCGAGAGTTGATGATGCCCAAACGGTCATTGACGTTCAGATCACAATGAATGCCCGTTGTTGGATCAGTGAATTTCACTACAAAACATATTGAAGCATTGAGTTTCGGTTCGGATTACAGGGCAGGGTTCACGAACCAATTGGTACTGCAGCTCGAATCCATTCGACCTCACGGTATCCGTAGCGGATGAGTAGTTTCCCTATCTTCCTGTGGAAGTCGATTATAGCAATACTTCGAAGAAAGAGTGTCATGACCTTACTGAACGTCGTAAATCGCTACGTATGAGAATCTGCGTGAGAAGAGGTTCACGATGGTGGAGGAATATATGCTTACGGGGTCCCTTTTGCTTGCCTTCTGTCGGAGGGAAACCATATTGCCTCGTAGGATCCTACATCGGTAGTATACATCAGTGCTTGTATCGGGTAGTACATTCGAACGTCACTGACCAGAACTACCAGGTCAAGGTCACTATTTGCAGTATCCGTGTCGTACACTGTACTGCCAAACTGGGCTATACGATAGTGTAGGTCCTTGTCACCGAAGCGTTGGTTGATGTATTGCAGCAGTCTAGAAATAGTCTGTTTTCGCTTCTCTAGTACATCCGGGGAAGGCCTGGAAGACTGCATGGGTTTACCGTCAGTATACGAGCGACAATGGGCTTCATTTAAATTCAGACCCTATAAAACTCATCGATCTCCGTCCTAAGCTCTACATATAGTTTAATCAGCTGCAGGGTTAGCCTTCCTTCTGGGGAACTTACGTTCTGCGACAAATACTGGGAATCTGTCCGGCTTGTCGATGCTAGTCCCAGCCTCCTGTGTGCGAGACTCGACTTTGAACCGTTTCACATTGGTACTTGGCTTTAGATATCCCTCCAACTTCCTCCATGCCTCGGCCTTTAGAAGGTCATCGTGCTTTACAGTGCTGTGTATGAGCAGATCACGCAACGTCGTTCAAATGTGTACTCACTGCGTAAGGATTTCTCTTGCTCGTCGTAGACGTAGTGTGTGTTGACAGTGGCTCGGTCTCTGAAGAGGCTACACCAACCGCAGAATATTAGCACTGTCGGAATGCTACAACAGTACTCACTCACAGCTCGGTTCTGAGCCTTTGGACAAGAATAACGCCCATTCCGACCTTTTGAGTGCCTTCCCCGCAGTAGGAAGAGAGGCATAACCACAGGTAAATTGCCGATGTGGTGTGTGTAGTAAGGAGGAAGAGAGGTTTGAACGCAGCATGACAATCGGGGAAGACCAAGTTTGGGCCAAGTTCAAGTTACTTACTTACTTAACAAGTGTGGCTAGTATAGATCAGGGTGTCTAGGGGCCTCAAGGGTAATTGAGTATACGGGGTCCTCTATCCGGATTCGGCAACAAGCAAAAACTTAATTCCTCACTTTCTTGTCTTGTCGACTTTGCCTGCTCGCAGACTCTATCCTATCGCGCTTTCCTGGTCTCTCTCATTCCCTCGATCTCAAACGTACGCCAGGGGACTCCGTATACAATGGCTCAACAGAGACAACAAATCTGGGAATCTGATCTGGACGAAGAGTTGCAGGATGTCGACTTGAATTTGGCCATTGGAAGCTATGGACGGGATGGGTTGTACGATGACGGTTCGTAGTGGTCCAATCGCCAGTGAGATATCCGACGAAACAAATGCCCTTTTGGATAGTTCAAAGCCGAATTGATGAGGCGACCCTTCTGGCCGTCCAGCAGCAGATGGCGCAACAAGCGGCCTTTGCCCAGATTCCTGATGTCGTGAAGCGGGTAAGCATTCGAAGGTACCTGCTATGATCGACAGTACTCAACCTGTTCCTACGAAAAGTTCATCGTGCATTTCCACAAAGCCGTACTCGATAACAACCTTGCCGAAATAACTGTCGCCTACGAGAGCGGCTGGAATAGATTGACAGAGAAGTTTTACTCCAAGACGGAATGGCCAGAGGCAGAGGTGATCGCCCCCCTTGTAAATGATGGTGAGTCCCTTCTTTTCTTGTGCCTCGCGACACCAATTCCTTACCGAAAGACAGACCAAATATTCTTGATCTTGTACCGCGAACTCTACTACCGACACGTCTATTCAAGACTTCAACCTGATATCGACGATCGCTTCCATTCATACGAGAACAGCTGCGAACTGTTCAACTACCTCCTCAGTACGTGTTTCCGAGGGGTACCATATGCGCAACCCCAGCTGATATGGCTTTCGCAATAGACTCGGAAGGCCCTGTCCCACTTGAACTCCCAGAACAATGGCTCTGGGACATCATTGACGAATTCATATACCAATTCCAGTCGTTCTGCGTATGGAGATCAAAAGTTAAGTCAAAAACGGATGAAGAACTCCAGCTGCTTGCAGAAGCTAGTCAGGTTTGGAGTTCGTACAGCGTGTTGAACGTGCTGTACTCCCTCATCCAAAAATCCAAAATCAACGAGTACATCGTTGCAACTCAGGAGGGGAAAAGTGCCGATGAGATCGCGTACGTCTAAGTATGTTCTAGTCACGTTTCTTGAGGCTGAACTGTCGACTCCCGCAGTGAGATTGTTGGAGAGTACGGTGTCAAACCATTGTACCGGATGCTCGGCTACTTCAGTATCATTGGTCTCCTTCGAGTACACAGCTTGCTTGGTGACTTTACGCTTGCATTGAAGGTGATGGAGAATGTCGAGCTCAACCAAAAGGTGGGATATCGCGTCAGGCATCACTCTGTCTCATTGTCTAAACATATCATAGAGCCCGTTCACAAGAGTGACTGCCTGCCATGTGACCACCTACTACTATGTCGGCTTCTGCTACATCATGCTTCGCAGATATTCCGATGCCCTCCGGGCCTTTGTCACGATCTTGAACTTCATTCTTCGTATGAGGCAGTACCACACAAGAAGCTATCAGTACGATCAGGCATGTCCATCTCTTCACACACCTCAAACATAACAAGGCGGCGCTCTGACACGTTTCTCACTGGACAGATCAACAAGACCGCGGACAGGATGTACGCCTTGTTCGCGATCTGCACAGCGCTTTCCCCAAGCAGGGTAGATGATAACATCCTGAACATCGTCAAGGAGCGCTACGGCGAGCAACTCACCAAGATGTCTCGAGGCGAAGAAGGCATCCCAGCTTTCGAAGAACTCTTCCTTTACGCTTGCCCCAAGTTCATCACCGCAAACCCGCCACCGTATGAGGACGCCGAGCTGCTGCAAAGCTTGATCGAGAACCCCCCTGCCGAGCCTGCACAGAGACATCTGAGCGGATTCCTGAGCGACGTACGCGCGCAGGCGCCTGTACCGACTTTGAGGAGTTTCTTGAAATTGTATACGAGTCTCGGCGCGAAGAAGCTTGCGAGCTTCTTAGATGCGGATGAGGGAGAGATGGTGCAGCAGTTGATGGTGATGAAGCAGGCGAGCAGGAGTGTTTCGAGGGTGGAGAACGGGAAAGGCCTCTTGGATGGTCAGACGATTCCAACAAGTGATTTGGACTTTGTCATTGATGACGTGAGTGTCTTTTGCGTTCTGGTACTGTATGAGTATCTGAAGCTAACACTCACATTTGCTATCTTCCAGAACATGGTCCACATCGCCGAGTCCACTGTTGGCCGTCGCTACGCAGGCTGGTTCATCCGGAACACCGAGCACGCCCAGAGGGTGTACGATAACATCAAAAACAGTCCTCTCCCTGTCCCCCACAAGCCCGCCGCAAAGGCAGATAATAAACAATCTGCTGCTGCTTCGTCCGCGGCCCCGGCGAATGCAGGACGGAAAGTCGCTTGGGGAGGTGCGAAGGTTGCTTGATTGTCCCCTTTGTTGTATGTTTGTGCTGTTGTAGTACCATACTGTACTAGACTTGCTTTGATGATTGAATGACTATCCCGCTATCAGTCCGTGCACGTTCACTTTCCAGAATAGTGGGTGATATCTTAAGTTGAGAGCCTCTGTCTCGGCACTGAACGATCCACGTTCAACAGCGAGGCAGGCTGCAGGCAGTTGGCAGGCAGCACTGAACGTTGAAGCGATCTTGCACGCCTGCCTAATCCGGTGCGCGTATACTTATCCCAACGCCCGTACCGGCGTACCCCACGCCGATCGAGAACGTCGTGACCTCCGTGAGCGCGTCCAAGTTGTCAATAACTTCGCAACAAGCTCCCCTTTCAGCCACTTCTCCCACCTAATCGAAAGGCAACAACTATGGCATCGCTGGCAAAACTTACTTCAATATCTACTCAGACCCTCTCACTCCTACTCGAACGGCAACGTCTCCAAACCATATCAGGACCGCCTTCGAACTCGCTTCACCTTCCGCAGATCACACGGAACTTGAACCAACTGAGGAGTGGTATACTTGAGCTTGAGGCAAAGGATGGACCTTCGGAGGCTGTAAGGTTACTGAAGAGTCAATATGAACGGATGAGGGGAATGTTGGGGGATGAAGCTGATCAGGCCGGAATTTTGAGGTGCGTATCTATTAATGTAGCTGGCTAGTAAGAACGAAGTTTCTAAAGCATTCATTGCTAGTCTGAAGGAAGAGCCTCAGAGGACCTCCAGTCCAGGAGCCTCCTCCTCAAATAATCAACCCTCGCCTTCCCCCTCCCCACCCCCACCTCCATTCAAACCTTCTCAGCCATCAACAACAGGCCCCTTCGCTCCCTATACAGATGACCCTGAAGCCGGGTACGGTTACCCCTCATCAGAAGACGAAGACCCTTCAACCCTGTTGCAAACTCAACGAGCGATCATAGACGAACAAGATGTCCAGCTTGACCGACTCTCGCATTCGATCAACCGCCAGCGGGATCTGAGTCTACAAATCAACGAAGAATTGGACGTCCATACGGGGTTGTTGGAAGAGCTGGATACGGAGTTGGATCGGACGGGTGGGAGGTTGAGTGGAGCGAGGAGAAGGTTAGATAGGGTGGCGAAGGGAGCGAAGGAGAATGGTCAGTGACCTCTTTTTCTTCTTCTGGGATACGTGGTTTGGTTATTTACTGACATGTTTTGTGGGTTCCGTTTGTCATAGGTTCGACTGTGATGATCGCACTGCTCATCCTGGTACTGTTGATTCTGATAATAATATTCAAGACATGACAGACAGATCATACACGCATTGGCTTCACGGATATACTCACTTTGTCTTACCTCGGATTCAGTATTTCACGGCCTTCGTCTCTACTTAGGTTCTACAGTGCATATAATGCTATATAGTACAATAGCATCGGATTCGCTTATTCACTCATGAAACATTTTGGAGTGCGTTGCTAACGGCGGACTTCGATGTCAGATACGAAATATGAATATATAGTCCGACAACAACAGGGGGGAGAAGAGAATCAGTACGTATGTATACACAGGAGGGTAGCCTGAACACAGAGCCAGAGCAGAACAATTGCGTCATCAGATTCAATGGGATGAAGAGGTGTTGAGAGGAATCATGAGCGGGCATCCAGGATAAGGGAGAAAGATGAAAGACCATGATACATCACAACAATGAACATACCGCAAGGGGGGTCGAATGGGGGATATACAACATAGGGGGGGTCATCGTGTCTGGACGTCGGACGACGGAATGGGTCAGATGAGTACAAGGAAGGGTAGGACCGATTTCGCCAGACATTCTCGCCCGATTCGCTGTCCTTTCCATGGTACATATCAAGCACAGACACGAAACTCCAGAGATGAAAAAGGAATAAAAAGGAAAAGGAAAAGGCGAAGGGAATAATACACACAATTTGGACTCTTCTTCTCATTCCTTCACAATGGCAACACTTCGCTCACATCTCCATTTCCATCTCCATTCCATCCCACTCCTCTTCCTCATGTACACTCTCGTACTTCTTCGCCTTCTCCACAACGCCGACGCCATACTCATCATCAGCACCATCACCATCCCTAGCCGAACTCGTCCTTCCCCTCGAGACGAAGCCGTACCTGCCACTAATACCACGAACATCGACATCGTCAATATCCACATACTCGTCTTCGTAGCCTACCATCTCATCGCTCGCGCTCCTCGGCAACGAACCCGAACGGGAACGAGAATCCGAGACGGAGGCAGAGAGCACTGAGCTGGATCGTATGGATGACCAACGGCCTGTTCCGTACGAAGCTGCCCCTTGAGTGCCTTCTCCGTTGTACGAATGCGGCCCACCGTCAACAGCGCCGGTGAAAGAGTTGGAATGGGAATGAGAATGAAGGTGAGGATAAGCATCGCCGTATGAATGTGGCCCGCCGCCCCCGCCCCCGAAGGAGCCGACGTACGAGCCGGAACCGCCGCCGTAAGACCGGGTGGATAACGAAGGTGAACCCCACGATTCTGAAGTTCCGCTGACATAGCTGTACCCTCCTCCTCCGACACCTCCCAAACTACTTTCAGCCGCAGCGGTGTCTCGGTACGTGGTGTGGTTCACCGGGAGTGGAACGGGCATTGGTCTTGCTGACACTGACACGCCTGCTGTCCCTGGGGATGAGACGATCATAGATGATTGTTCTGGACCAGGGACTGTCGGGGCATGTGTGGGAGTAGGAACGGCGAGGACACCAGGTCTGACATGAGTCAACCCGTTACCAGAAACCGGCACGCTGTAATCGTGCATCCTCGGTCCTGTCGAGCCTGACCTCGTCATGTTGGAATGGACAGTGTTCGCAGGGACCGAGCTCGATACCGGGCGGTAAGCCTGGCGGACGTCGAGTGACGATGGTTTACCTCCTCCCGCGTCTGTCGAAGAGGAGGTGGACGTCAAGTTCGCCGGATCCGGCGGAGGAAGAGCACCGCCCGAGAGGAAAGAAGGCCAGAGTGCGCGATCTTCCGGGAGCGAAGTACCCCCTGAGCCGGAGGGTGAAATGTGCGAGAGGATAGCTGCTGCCTGTACAAAGACCTTGAGTTATTCGTACTGGACAGTTGGTTGGGGTTGAACGTACCTCTAGCAGCTGCACCTGCTGGTGCTTACTGAGAAGGAATTTGGAGGCTTCGCGCCAATGCGGCGAATGTTCCCATCCTAGTGATTACAGACGACAAAGCGAAAAGGAATCAAGTCGGGTCAGGATGCGGATATAGTTTGATGCCAATGCTAAACTCACGGTGCTTCACCAAGCAGGAAGGATGGCGATAAACCTGAGAGTGAGTCACGACATCAGTACCCACGTAGCGTTCCCCGGGCAACAGAAACAATTATGCACCTTCGAGCAGCTCTCGCACTTGAAGATAGTACCTCTCTTCTTCCCAGTGCCGGTGTTCTTGATACTGATACCACCGACACTGACCTCTCCCTTGCCAGCAGTGGTCGCAGCAGCAATATTGCCATTCTGGGAAACTTGGTGATCTGCGTCTTCCCGTTTAATGACACTCTCGGACGGCGGAGAATTGGCGGCTATAGTTCCCTTAGCATCGGCACTACTGGCAGCGGCTGAAAAAGACGACGTGGACAGCTGAGGCGCTGCTGCTGACCTTGCAGGGGGAGGGGAGCCTGACAGGGAGAGCGTAGCCAGCGAAGACAGTGCCGCCGCAGCACTTTGGATCGTGGCAGGACTGGAATAGCGTATGCGCAGGGGGAATAACCAAGAATCAACCATGAAGGCATAGTTGTATCAATGATAGACGACAACATACGAAGGTCTGCTCGCTGCCTCTCGTGCGTCAGAGAGCCTGCGTCTCATGATGCCCGACGAGGATGGTCGGCGATGTTTCTGTGGTGCATGCGCATGTAGCTTCGCTGTGGCAATATTGCCACCATTGCTGCTGTGCGCGTTGCCCGTGGAAGGAACGGAGGCCGTAGGAATAGGTGCTGCGCTGGCTGCAGCTATCGAGAGCGACAGCAGACTTGTTGAAGTTTCAGTCTGAATCATTGAAAGAGAAATGGGTTGGTTATGAATGAATGAGACTGGAGAAACGTAATAGAGTGCTCCTGGATGACATACCGGCATCACCTGTGGGCTGGCAGCCATCGTATGCTGGCAGAAAGATAGCCGGACGGGAAGAGACCGTTGCAGTGATATACGTAGCGAAAGAAGAAGCGAGGAAGAAGGCTAGTGACATCCAAATCCGTGGGGAACGAAAGTGCGGTAACTCTGTAACCTCCTGAGAGGAAATGGAGGTTGGCGAGAATCTGGAGCGACAAAAGAAAAGCTAGGCTATGGCTAGGGTGGAAGGTATATACAAAGACGTATGTTGCAGGATGCTCACAAAGACATGATGATGGTCGTCGACGAGAACAAAGAGGATGAGATACCTCGGCCGAGTGAATAAAATGTTGGCTGCTCAGGAGACTGCTGATCCTGTGCTAATTTCTCAGGTCCGCCCATTCCAGGGTCATTCCAATTTAGCTCTAAACAGGCCCAGAGCGTCTCGCTTTATAGAAGGCACTGCTCCTTGTCACGTAGTCACACGTTACGGCCTTCTACTAGTAGTCACGGTCATGGTCGCACACACTCCTCTATTCTATTCACAACCAACTTGAACGACGGAGTTTGCTTCAATACTATCCTGTTTACTCTTTGAATTTCTCTTCCGACAACGATGGACGAATGTATTCATGTTCCTCTGGACGGCGAGAACCTGACTAAACTCCTGCGAACGACGCAGCTCGGGGAAGTTCCCCTTACTGTTCAGTTATCAGGCTTATTCTCGGGATCCCCAGTCGAGCTCGTCATAACATGGCCACAGCGGCCGTAAGGGAACCGCAATGATCGTACACTTAGTACTCTCGGTGTAAGTAACCCACTGTCCGGAACCGACCACCAAGCGCCCTTGGCTCAACGGTGGACCTTATCTGAAACCTGCTGTCGGTCCACGGTGATACCGTGTTCTTCAGTCATCGAGTTCGGGATCAGTACAGCCTGCAAATGAACCAAGAGGCATTCATTCGATCATATCGAGAGACCGCGTTCCATAATCACAATTGGAACCGACATCATGGCGAGAAGGCAAGTGTCGACGATTGTCTACGGGAACATAATTTACATGGATGCATACAAGTAGCACAGCCACCACGAGAAACGCTGGAACAATATTGAAATTGATTTCAGAAGATAGGTTTTGCCGCTCTAATCAACTCGGCCACAAGTATATAAGGGGTCACGAAATTCGAATGGTCGACGCGATAGCCCACAGCCCAGCGGCGTAGCCAAATTGATCATGAATGGAAGTCCAGCCGATATCGGTGTGACCAACTCGCAAGAGGCTATCGCGCTTCTGTACGTATTCGCTCTTCCTCTCATACCAATACGCATATAGTGACTGATAGGAATGGGGTAGCACAACAAACAGGACAATCATCATCCTCGGCCTGGTTGCAACGAGTTTGGTCATCCCATGGCTTTTTCTGTCTGTCGTACTGACATCGTACTGATCAATTCAGCACTCCTTGCTTATGACACATTTCTTACTTTCGGTCAAGAGGTTCGTTGTGTTTGGCGAAGAAAATGGAGTGCGGTGACCTTGCTATATTTCGTGTTGCGCTATGTGACGCTCTTGAATATGATCTGGAGGTGTATCATGAATATGGTCGTCTTCCAGAGTGCGAAGGTAAGATACACGTTGTTCAGCGATCCGGGAGTTTCGAGTCGTGCTCATGCTCATGATAATCCTCTCCGCGCTTCTAGAGGTATTGCTACGATCACGTCAATTTCACGACTGAACTGATAAGTCGACATTGACACAGCTGCAGAATATCTAACGACTTCAGCATACTCTTCATGGTCATTTCGTTCACCGGCATCCAAGGTGAATTATTTCGAGCTCCATGGGTAGATACGCAACACCTAACCATCATTTTCGCTTAGTATTCAATTGGCTCCGAGTATGGGCTATCAGTGGTAAAGATTGGCGACCTACCATTGTAGTTTTTATCCTGGGTCTCTTTGAGCCATGTGCCAATATTGTGAGTTCGCTCTTTGGTTCTTACAAGTATGTATCCTAACGTGCCCTGCAGTATATCAACGCACTCCCCGTCACATATATCATCATCAACTCTGGCCCGTTCGCACAATGCTGGCCTTTTGTCGAGGCACCAATCTTTCGATAGTATGTTCAGCCCTTCATGACGATCTCACTCTGGGCCAATGTTGACTGCGCTTCAGTCGTAGGTTCACCTTCCTTGCCGCGGATATGTCAAATCCTGATGCTCACGCGGATCTTTCTTGGGAAATCAGTTCCAATAATCATCCGTACCACCGTAGTCGTCGCCGATATCATCGCGTTGGCTGTTACAGTGGCAGCCACATACAAAACATACAAGGAAAGTGAGCTTTTGTCTGGAGGTACGAGCCTCACTTCGCTGATCCTGCAAAATGGTAAGCTCCGTTTCGATCTGGGTAGCGGTGCATTGATACAATGTGATCGTGCAGGGGTCCTACAATTCGTGTAAGTCTATACATGGACAGTTCATAGCCTGCTATCCTACACAACCATCCTCTAGAATGTTTTCTACACTCAATATCATCAATGTCATCTTTGACGTCCTGAACATCACAACCGAGCTGGTGAGTGGTTCTATAACTTTCACGAGAGTCAAGTCTGACTCGGCATCCGCAGAGCGATATCTCACAAGTCATAGTCATCAGCGAAGCGTATGTGATAGTTCCACTATGTACGACGTGGACGTGAGTGTATCACTGATCCCTACTTACCATCAGCCTCTCGGCCATCATTATCTGTCGCTTTCTCCTTGACCTACGCTCCATCTATCCTTCCAGCGACGCGCCATCCAGTGATGACCCCGCAACTCGCAGCGCTGAGTCCTCCGTTCTATTCGCACAGTCCATCATCGGAAACATCGGCGCACCGTTGCGTCAGGACAGTCTGTTCGCATCTGTCTCTGATGGAACACCTGAGGGTGTACAAAGTGGAGATGATGACATTGAGCTTGAAGGCGAGGATGACAAGCCAATCTATTCGGATTTGCCTTTGGAGGCTGCATACTTGAGTCAGGTCGAGAGATGCCGTGATGAGAAGCAGGAAACGTGAGTAACCAAGTTTTCTCTTTTTCCCATGCGACTCCTCATGTCGCTCTCCAGGGTCTTGGTATGAACCCCTCTGTACACCCTATGTACCTTACAGCGTATTACTATAATCACTCGCACTTGCAGAACGAGGCCACTGCTGGTATTTTCTTTCAGCTCATTGACTTATTCTGAATTTTGGCGTCCCCATCACATTTCAAGTTGTTTCATAAGGTAAATCTTTTTGACGAGCTGTTCTGGTCGGACGGGACAAGAAAAAACAAGATCACAATCGAACGCATTCATCTCCGTGTAAGTGTCTTTGACTTGGAAGCCCTGACCATTAAATGTTTTCCAAGGACAAGATCAGAGCGCAGACTGATGCAAGAAACAGGTGATCACAAAGTAAGTTCTGCCATCTCAAAGCTTCGAGAGACATGATTTGCTGACATCCGTCATATCCATCTAACCTAGGTATGTGAGAATGTCACCGCGGTCTCGCCGAGGTCGGTGCTCCAACCGTAGCACCTGAAGATCCTCCAAGGCACTTTCAAGGATCCGCCTCAGGAATTTGTTTGAATTTATTCGATATTTCAGTGATATAGATATCACTAAGGATTTTTGGTAGTTCTTCACCGTAGCTTTAACCAGACTTACCCAGTGTGAGAGCGTTCAAACCAGGGATGATGGGCTTGGGCTTGAAGGCGACAATAAGAAACCGATTTATTGCAATCTACCCCTGGAGGCTGCATGGCATCAGGTTGAGGGGAACAGCGATGGGAAACATGAGGAGTGAGTATACTTCTCAATACTCGACGTCTATGCGATAGCTCATAGTATCACTTCTTAGGTTATCCGCTTGAATGTCTTCGCTCGGATAATACAAATGCGAAGAAGGGCGGGGCACTGCAGGTAATGTATTCGTTGCTTCTCGGACAGACTGGCTCAAGGACTTAACCAGTAACAACCACGATTCGAACATAATCTGATTATAGGTTCTTGAATCATACGCGGGATGGAGAAGATAGTCAACAATTCGTCGATATAGCATGAAATCGCAATGCAACTTTGCGTTTGGGTCCAATACCATCGACACCAGAAGTATCGACCCAAGACTACTCCGATGACAAGGTAGGTATCTCGCCGACATGAAGCAAATGTCAATGGTCGTTCATGTTAGCCTGAGATGCGTGGCATTAGCGTCATGGGAATCCCGAATGAATGTCACGGACAATTCAGACGTACAACGTTCCGTCCATGAATGTCTGTTTGAGGTCCTTCAGCTGTAACCGAGCCTACGAAGAACGACCTGCGCAAGCCGGGTTGTATCAGTGATAAGGAATTCAGAGCGGAGTAAGTACTTGCACTTGCCTCCTCCGTAGCCTTCTTGAGCTCCGTCGTCAAGACATTTGTAACGAGCGATCCGGCCTGTATGTTGAGGACGCCCGACTCGACACATTCGTTGCACTCCCTGATTCGGTCTACACAATCTCTGCAATGCCTTGGGTTGGTGATCTGCGAGACATCTGGGCACTGTTGTACAGCGTCTGCCAAAGACTGCATGTATTTCTCCCACCACCCTTTATCCCCCGCTCTGAAGCAGTGGCGTGCACACGACAATCTGATATGAGATGTTGCCTTGCGAATGGCGGTGGCAGCTACTTTGCCACACACTCCTGGTGGAACTTCATCAATTCTAGGAATGTTCCTGCGGTTACTATCTTGTACTCTGGTATGTCCATCGCGGCAATAACCTCCCATGACATGCGTAAGGTATTGCGGGCGGCCTTCAGTGCGACCTCATCCAGCCCAGCGCTCCTCGCGACAAGGAACGTCCTCACAGGGTCGTCCTTGGCGAAGGAAGAGTCCAGGATGGCGGTAACGCGCCTCCACTGCGTGCGCATTTCGTATTTATCCAGAGCATGCAGTAGTTCGCGTATCACGTGAAGGTCGGTAAGAGAAGGGTCGTCGACGTTGGGGTAGATGAAAGAAAGCATTGCTGTCGCCACTTCTGCACTTTCCGTGATCATGACCACGGGGAGGTCGTCCAGAGTATGGCCCAATGCGGCCTGGGGTGGTGTTGGCAACGAGAACATGTCCTTCCATACAGGAGACGCATATCCGAGTGGCCACTTGTGTACCTTGAAGTCTTGTCCGGCGGCGCGGACAATCACATCTGCATCCTCGAACTGAAATGGGTTTGGGGCGGGAGCAAGGCAAAAGGATGTCGTGGGCATATCGTCACTTCAGCGAGTGCTGGTCGGAAGTTATGGTGTCTCGTAGATGATGGGGAGGAATTGTCTGGGATTTCCCGCTCCGCTTGCGAGAAGGTATTCTTATAAGAAAGCCGAGTGGCGCGACAGGGATATGAAGCCACGCAGAATCTGAGATGAATCGGTAGCCGCGTGCGTTCCACAAGGCAATGGTGGTCTAGATAGATCAGCACCGTACGTACGCTCTGCGATTTACCACTTGAAGCTGCCAGTCTGGCAGCTCGCATACCGAGGTGAAAAATCAAGTCAGTACCACTAAAGCCAGCCGCTTTCTGCATTGAGGCTTCAACGTTTCGATACCTAAGACTGCATCTAAAAGCCTGGGTTCAATTCGTGACTTACCGTAACTATCCGTAGACCCCTCCAAGAACTTGAAGAAGTGGTCGGAAGACTGTCAAGTGCCGCCGGATCGACACACAATAGCTATATAGCGCTGTAGTCTGTAGGTCAGTAAATATCCAGAATTCGAAGTGAGACTGACTTGGTGGGATATTCTGATAGCCAGAGTACGGTTTCCGGATAGTCCGAGTCCATGGTTGGAATTCCGTTCGGTAATCATAACTTTTCAGAAGCAAGTAAGACAAAGCTGAGAAAGAAGTAGATCTTCGGGCGAGGATGGTACTTATCGACTCCGAAGTTTGGCACTGCAGGGGCAGTTGAAAGAAAAAGTAAGGAGCCTGGCAGACGACATAGACACAGCTCGTGCCTCATCATCGATGTCAAACAAACATTTGGTGTACCTAATCACTGTGACTGTGACTCGGAGGTGAGCATCGTGTTCGGAGAAGGATCAGGATCCGGAAACGAAGGTCATAACTCAAAAGTTTAGCTTTTACTTCAATCACCCCCCGCGAGGATCCCGTCAAGAATGCTCTTCCCGCGAATGAGTTCTCAAGAATCCTCGACGCGCCACAATTCGAAGCTTTTTGCAGGATGCGAGAAGGGAGAGCCTACTAGAGCTGAATAATGAATCGTACCTGGGCCTCAGGCCTCAGGCATAGTATACTCCTGAGGCAAAAGCGACAAAAAGCCACACAAGCGTTCATTTCAGTACACTCGAGCTCCGAGCTGGTAAGTAATAGGGACTTGAAGACTTGACACAGTGACTACTTACTTATCGTATACCTCGGTCCCATCGGCCCCTCGGAGTCTCGGATTCTACGACTTCAATTTCAGAACTCGAAGGGGGACGAAGAATTAAAGATTCATGATTACCGTTTCCTATATCCGAGTCCTCCTGAACCGAAATTCGCATCGGGACAAGTTTCTGACGTGAACAATGGAGATCGACAGGGACTCGGACTTTGAATGACAAGCAGCACCAGCACCAGCCAGAGCCACAATGACCGAGTCAATCTGCTTCGCGAATGAGCAAAGTGAAGTTGGACAGTGGATCAATGATATTCAAATGTTTACATACCCCTACCCTATCCCGGGACCGTTGGCCTATGTACTCTACTTAGGGGTCTCGTTAGAGTCTCGGTCTCCCCAAAACCGAACAACGCAGGCCCGGGGTCGGCGGACGGCAGGGAGCGAATTCGGGGGTAAGTTAAGCGTATGTAGGAACGAACGAACGTTTCTTGTACACGGAATATTGATGCATCGATGGGCATTGGGATCACGTACCTGAGTATGACCCGCAGCCACGAGTGGTTGACGTCTCGGACGTTTTTTTGATTCCTTCCTTGCGTTCAACGTTCAACGTTCAACTGCGAGAGAAATGCGGACAGTGACGATGATATTCGAGAATAAGAAGGTAAGTGGTTGTCATGTTCCAGAGGGGCTAGTAATGGGTTTTGTGATATTGCAAATGTGTCCGAGCTGAGAGACAACGAGAGAAAGGCATTTGCGAAAAAGGATGCAACGACGATATAGGGACAGCGAAAAAAAAACAGGCCAACGGTGACAGTAAGGCAGAAAGCGCGTTATTCATCGACGACGAAGAACAAGAAGAACGAGCTTCGAGATGAAATGAAGGAGGGGGAGTTAAAACGTCCGAGCCTATTATACAGCCTTGTTATTGCTACTTATTAACAAAAAAATGCTTTTCTCTTCAAGAGATGTGTGTCGAACGAAGTGAGACCAGAAAAACCGCGTTTCAATAGCAGTGGTGCATGATGCAAGTACTGACGACGAGGAAAGAGAGAGAAAGACTTTTCCTTGATGTGCTCACAGAGCCTCGAGCTCGACTGCATTCCGGACGATCTTGATGGTTTGTTCCGATCTGGGACGAATGTCACATTCGAAGGGGTTAGGAGTCCTGATAGTTTCAACTCCAAAGTCAGAAGGCAGAAAAACATGTTAGAAATGTGACTATCGGACTAACCGGAAGACAGAGTTCTCAAACGAGACCTTGGGCTCGATGGGAGTCCCCCTCTCGTCTTTCGATTTCTCAAAGTCAAAGGTGGCGAGCATGGAAGCCATGACGATCCACAAGGAGGACTCGATCAGATGTGCACCGGGACACCGCCTTGCGAAAAGACATGTCAGTATATGCACATTTAACCGGACCTAACAACGCGATGACCAGGACAGAAAGAATACTGTAACTCACCTGCGTCCATAGCCGAAAACATAGTTACGCGGATCCCGGCGTTTGGCGGTAACCTCGTCGACTTGAACGAGATGCCTCTCGGGCAAGAACGCGTGTGCATCCGGGTAGATCTCTTCGTTACGAAGGATCTTCCAGATGTTGGCGAAGACGAGGGTTCCTTTCGGGATGAACATTCCATTGTAGACGTCATCTTCCATCAGACGATGTGGGAGACCTGATAATGATATAAGTTGACGGTGGAGGTGGAGTCAGCGAGGGGTCTTGAATGGAGGTAAAGGCAAGTGGGATTTAGGACGGGAATGAAGGCGAGAAAAGAAGATGGCCATGGAATGAATAGAAGGGAAGCGGAGAGAAAGAAAAAAGAATCAGAAGGATACATACCGAGAGGTACGGGAACACCCCAGCGGAGGACTTCGCTCATGACAGCTTCGACGTACGGGAGAGATTCCCGATCGCTAAAGGTAGGGAGACGGCTGCCGCCTGTGACCGAGTCGATCTCCTGTTGAGCCTTCTTCATCACATCGGGGTGCAGCATCATGCAAAGAATGAAATGTTGAACTGCGGTGATTGTCTGTGGAATATCAATGATAGTGGTTTAGAATTACATTTGAATCCATTACGATTTAGACTTGCCGTGTCGAGACTAGCGGAATACATCGAGTTGGCGGTCCATCGGATATCAAAGTCCCTCTGAGGATCGATGGTCGAGTCTTTAGAGCGCAGATCTTCCAAGAGCATGGTGCAGAAACAGGGCAAAGCAGAGCCATCGCGCTGGAAACGTTGATCATAGCGAATGGACGTGAGAAATCAAGGAAGCAAGGATGCGTGATAGTTGGACAGGCATACCATCCGTTCCAGGAGGTGTTCGTACGGTTTATCGACAAACTCCTCCATTTTCGCTCGCCACTCTCTCGCCTTTTGTTTGAAGCCAGCGCCGGGGAACGAATCCGGGAGGTATTTCACTGGGCAAAGCCACGCGACTCGATAAGTCCGATCAGGAGAGAAGGTCTAGAAAAGAACGCACAGAAGGGGAAGATGTCGACCGGCCAAATGCCGCCACCGGAGGCAATGCGATTGGACAGGATGTCGACGCATTCTTCAGCGAGCATGAGATACTTGTCGTCGTTCGAGGTAACCCGATAACCATAGACGACGTGGAGAACCAACGAGCCGCTGTATTTGCGGATATAGTCCAGATGGTGTTTGGGATCGCCGAGGATGCCGGCCAGGAGGTCATATGCTTGAATCTGCAGGAAAGGCTGGTAGGTGCGGACGGCGGCGGCGCCGAGGGCCTGCTGCATGAGCTTGCGCTGGCGACGCGATTGGTCGCCGTACCGGGTGAATGCGACCTGTCAAGCGATTGAATCGTTAGCGCTGATGGAGAACGAGAACCGTAGCCTGGGAAGGGACGATGCCGCGTCGGAGTCGGAGGCGTACCATGTTCTCGCATCCACATCTATATTCGCTCAGCGTTTCAATCTTCAATGCGAATCATGCAACAAAGACCGCACTCACAGTTCTCCCGCCATCACCAAGGCCGGCTTGTCAGAATAGATGGACCCTTTCTTATCGAGCAGGTCGACGGCCACTTCGTGCGTGTTGAGGAACAGGAGACCCTGCCCCATGACATGGAGAAACACAATATCACCTGGTCAGACGCGCGAGTGAGTGCTGGCGTGAGGGAGATAAAGCCGCAGAAGCTACTTGCCATATTTCCTCGCCCATTCTGTTGCTCGCAACCAGAGTTCGCGTGCGGTCAGATCCAGGACGTTCCCGACCACCGGCAGAGGCTTGGGGCCGGGCGGGTAGATCATGTTCTTCGATCTCTGGTGCTTGGACCAGAGGTAGAGGCCAGCCACAATGAAGAGGCCGACGAGGAGCGAGTTCATGACGGGCGGGATTGCAATCACGGACGATGCCAAGCCACAGACTTTAAGCAAAGGAGGTGAAATGCAGATGGGCGAGTCACGCGGGTGTTGACAGCTTCCGAGCGGGGCGGACACGGAAGGCTGGGGGATACGAGAGCAGGAGGTACGCCGCACAGAGCCAAGGAGGAATGCGGCGAGGAGGAGAGAGCTTGAGAGATGGCGGGATGGAAAAGAGTGACACGGGTCGGGCAGAACAGAAACTTATAGCAGAACCCTGGCGGGTGCCGAATTCTGAATGTGTGATAGATCCTAGAGCGAGAAAAATCTTAGCTGAGCGGCCATGGGGCCCATACTTATTTGTTCGACCATCCCGACCGCGGAAGCTCGCCCTCGCCAGCTCTCCCAAATCCAGCGTAAGGTTTGTACTTTAGCGGCTTCGTGGCAAGCATCCGTCTCCTCCTGAGCGCCCACGAAGCACCGCTCGACGCTCTCGTTATATTTCGCCGCAGCCGCATTGCGTCCCGTCGTCATGATGGCCAACCAGAAATACAACGCTTTCCCCTCTGGTCTTGCGAGCCCAGCAGTCTGCAGCTCTGCAGAATATAACGCAAACATGTAAGAATTCCACTGGGCACCTATCTATGTCCAGAGGCTCTGGGTGACTCTTGCCTTTTCGTAGATCATTAGCGTCTGCGGTTGCGACAGCCCAACGTAAAATCATGCTTCTCTGCCCTGGACAGCAAACATGCTCATCTGATCAGTCGTCTTCCTTTTCCCATCCTCATACTTTTCACTTACACGAGACGTCCTTCGCCAGCGCACGGAGGCCAGGGTCCCGGCATCGCCCTTCCGCTATGCAA
>JSYW01000921.1:0-19860 GCA_000787475.1 Lentinus polychrous | reverse complement strand
ACTCTGACCCTGACCCTGCGGTGAAGGCTTGTAGGTCTTGTCTACAGGGTGGAACGTAGCAACGTTCTTCTGACCCTGACCCTTGCCCGAGTTGGGTGATGCCGATGCGACGGAGAACATAGGTTCGTCAGCAACGGTGGTAGGGGTGGGTGGGACGGGTGGGGCGACGGAGGGGTGGTCGGATGGGATGCCGACTGAGGGCGTAGCGGTGGTAGGAGAGACCGCGGGGGCCACGGTGCCGGTGGGGATAGATACCCCGGAAGGAAGAGTAGAGTCGATTCCCTGACCCGAAAGGGGTGATGCCGATGCGATGGTGGACTGAGGCTCATCGCTGGCAATGGTGGTGGGGGTGGGAAGAGTGACAGAGGGCGCAGCAGTGGTGGAAGGGACCGCCGGGACCGCAATGCTACCAGAGCTTGCGACACCCGTAGGGACAGCGGCACCGGAGGGGATGGCAGAGTCGATAGGCGCACCAGTCGCCAGACCGACACTGAGGATGATGAAAGCAGCGAAGAAGCTAGACTGCATCATGATCAAGATAGTATGAGTGTGTAGTGAGTGATACGCGCTGCGTATGTAAGATGTGGATGAATATGCGATGCGAAGCTGCGAGATTTCTGAAGACTTTGAGCCCGAATACCCTCGCCTTTTATGCGTTTTCGAGACCCTCTGGCTTTGTCAGCGGCGCAACGGAGTCTAAGTGTGTTGTTCGGTATGTTGGATGCAAAGTTAGATTCCGCCGCTACATTCCAGTGGGATGCCGGGCTGAAGGGTCGATTTCGACTCAAACAGAACTCCCGGCGCGGTACAATTCATTGTACCGCGGTTCGTATTGTAATCCGAACCGCGTCGGGACCAAACCTTTCGTTCCGAGCGAGTTCGAACGGAAGCGAAACCCTAGACAGCAGCGGAAGGCAGCGTCCAGTGTTTGCTTCCGCGTGAACCGAACCAACCCTGCAACCTGGTTCCGACCGGCCTACTAAGTCGAGTAAGATGTCCTTTTTGTGGTAAGACTTACTTTGGACCGACGAGAGGAAGGAAGTAGACCCGCATCCTAGAAACCCGGCCTCGACTTGTCGGAAATAGTTCGTCTGCAATTTACATCCGGTGGCCTGAGCATTCTGGCATCCCGACGACGGATGCAAAGTCCTATAATCGAACTCGAATGCATCCGTACCATTGTAGTAGTAGTTAATACTGCAGGAGGTGTCGCAAGATGTAGGACCTACTTTCAGATTCAATCATTGAGAGTAACACTCACGGGCTATCTGGTATTCACTAGAAAGTAGACATACATATCGCTATGCATCAGCAGCCTGAGGTAAGTAGTCTACTCTTGGACAATCCGAGGCATCATCATGATGCCGAGCTCAACTGGCAGAGCTAAAGATTTCTATCGTACCGTATATCCATTATGTTCATGAGGTTTCTAGTAGAATCAATTGTATCTGCACTTACCGAACATTTGAATTCTGATGAGGGGCGAATTGAATATCCTCAGGCCGGTGCGTGACGGATTAGATGCGGCGACACGGCTCGACACGGTGTGACATATGTGACTGGTCGCGCAACGTGACGCGACTCTATTTCGGATAGGCGCCCTCGAACGCGGTCACTTTCTCCTTCCCATCAACCTCATAATTCCCTACATTATTCTTCTTCCTTTCCCCCATAATGGCGAAAGGAGATCTTCCGAAAGGCCAAAAGCCTATAACCTCATTCTTTGGTGGAGGGCCGAAATCAAAACTCGCACCAAAAGCCTCCAAGGCACCCAAGGCCAAACGCGCGACGAGTAGTAAGCGTACTGCTGTCGCCATTGACGAAGACGACGACTTGCTGGAGGAGAAAGAGAACCTGGAGCCGAAGGAAAATGTTAGCGATAGCGAGGCTGCTGGAGACGACGCGTATGAACCTGACGAAGGTGACGATCAAGACGACGAGGACGCGCCGAATGAGGCTGAGTCAGACGTCGAGATGGCCACAGAAGAGACATACAAGAAAGGGCGGACGTTCGTTGGTGCCCCCGAGCTCCCTCCAATCAATAATATCCCATCTATCTTTGCGGACATGGTTGGTCGCTTCCCCAAGATCCAGGAGGTTGTACAGCACATGAAAGGTCGCAAGATGCGCGTAGCGACCATGTGTTCTGGGACTGAATCTCCTCTGCTCGCATTGGACCTCATTCGAAGAGGTGTCCTGCAGCATTACGGCATCAACTTGGAGTTCGAGCACGTGTTCTCCTGCGAGATCGTTCCTTTCAAGCAAGCGTACATTGAACGTAACTTTCAGCCTCCTCTCCTCTTTCGAGATGTGACTGAGCTTGGAAATACTTACGCGTAAGTTTGACGCGTCGTCTTATGAATGATCCATTCTGACTAAGTTTGAAGTACAACGGCGTACGGTTCGAAGGCCCTCGTCCCTGGCGATGTGGATATCCTCATAGCCGGAACGTCCTGCGTTGACTTCTCGAATCTCAATAATGAGAAGCAGGAACTACACGGACGGGGCGAGTCTGGTCGTACTTTCCGTGGTATGATGTCTTGGGTCCAACGTCATCGTCCACCGATTGTCATCCTGGAGAATGTGTGCAGTGCACCCTGGGACGACATTGTCAAAGAATGGCATCGGAACAAATACTCTGCCGCTCATCTTCGAGTCGATACAAAGCTCTATTACATTCCGCATACCCGTATGCGAGGATATCTCTTTGCCGTTGATCAAAAGGACTCTAAGATCCCCTCTATATGGAAGGATATGCTGAAGAAAATGGAAAGACCGGCATCTTCCACTCTCGACGCATTCTTGCTGCCCTCAGACGACCCTCGCATTCACCAAGCCCGTGAGAAGCTGGTACGTGAGTCCGAGAAGGACAGTAGGGCTGGCCGAACAGATTGGTCCCGTTGCGAGAACAGGCATCGCAGAGCACGATTGGAGGAGAAGTTGGGTAACAAGCGACCTTTGACGGGCTGGGACGAAGGTAGGGTGATTGCTACACATACAACAGTTGTATTCACTAATCAGTCGTTATTAGCTGGTTCCTGCAAGCTCCCCGACTACGCGTGGCAAGATTGGGCCGTCCAACAGGTGGAACGGGTTTGGGATCTATTGGACATCTCCCTCATGCGTTCTGCGTCGAAGAATGTAGACCCTTCCTATAAGACGTGAGTAATGCAGCCAATGATGCGAACATTGGAAGAGTATGCTAACACCCTATACAGTCAAGTGTGGAATCTGTCGCAAAATGTCGATCGTTCCACCGGCTCCAGTAAAGTCGGTATCTGCCCGTGTTTGACCCCTTCCATGATTCCATATATCACCAATCGGGGCGGTCCTATGGTTGGCATCGAGGCACTGTCCTTGCAAGGCCTTCCTGTCGACGAGCTCCTTCTCACACGAGAGACGGAGGATCAACTTGCCGACCTCGCTGGAAACGCCATGTCCTCAACGGTAGTCGGAGCATGTATCCTTGCGGCTCTTGTAACGGGCAAGAATATGCTCAAGTCTGGCGACGACGAACGCACCTACGAAGAGAAGAAGGCTACCAGAGACAGCGATGACGAGGAGGAGGAAGATGACGAGGGAGCAATGGACGTCAACAAGCCGTTGAAGCAAGGAGATGTAGTCGAGGATCACATTGTTGGCGAAGACCAGCTCAAGGAGAAGCCTTTGGACCTGGCAGCGACCTCACGAGGTTCTCTCGATAAACTTCTCGCATCGGCAACGCGGAGCATACGCTACTGTATTTGCGAGGGACGAAAGGGAATCACCAACCGAGACATCCTCCATTGCCAGGATTGCGACATGACTGTTTGCGTCAAATGCGGTGGCCGTCCCGAACACAACTACAAACCTGTCGATTTCACAAACGACCCGAGACTCCATCCATCTGCATTCGAGCGCGAATTGAAGTCGATCCTCCCCATGAGCCTCGAGATAACTGGTGTGACTCGGGAGTTCCTGGACGCTTTGAAGAAGACCGCCGGAGCTGACATTGAGGATAAACGATGGTCGAAATGGACGGATGCTGTCCTCCGCGCGACTGGGAAATCATTGCGGTTCGCCGAACCGAAGCGTCAACAGATCTGGTTCGCCATCTATCAGTCATCCTCCGCTTCTCTGGAACTCTGCCTTCGTCCTCAGCAGGTCGAATGGCGACTGTTCGCTAAACCTCTTGAAACCGAACCTGCCAACGCAGACATTCGTGAGGTTCTCGAGACGTATCCGGTTGCTCGTTTCGTTTGCGAGGGTGGGTTGCTCAAGGGACACTGGGAATTCGCACTTCCTCAACGCTCCGCCGTGAACTTGACGGTGAAGGGCAGCGATCTCGTCCCATGCTGGCAACAGAAACTTGGTATGGTCGGGGATGAATGGAAGGACAAGATGGTTCATTCAACTCTCGAGATCTCCGTCTCTCCCGAGCATATTGATCGGCTGGAGCGTGACATTTCCGGCAAATATACCCTCTTCGATAAATGTGGAGCCCCCAGATCGTATTTGTTTAAGCGAGCTGCTGGCAAAACCGAGAGCAACCTTCCTCCCGTCTACTTCTTCCCTAATCCTGGTCGTTGCACAGATCCAAAACACGACGGATGGGCATTCTCCATCGACAACAGGCGATACGAGTATGGCGAACGGCGACCACTTATTCTCGAAGTTGACCCAAAGTGGGATCTCAATGACAAAGACAATGCTCAAACTGTTCGGGCGACCGTTCCTTACCGGTGGGCATCGACTTCAGACGTCAAGCTGCAGGTATGTGTTTTAGTTGGATACTTCGGTTAATCTACATGCTGACAACTCTGTCAAGCCCTCTAAAGTCGAGGATGCCGTATACGCCACACCCGGTGAGGACTTCCGGATGGACATTTCTGCTACCTCGTGCGAGAGTGCAACAGCTTTGCTCTCTTGTCGGGTCCCTCTCGACGAGAACGCTGGGCCTGAATGGCCGCGGGGGTCTTGGAAGGAGGTAGATCGAGTACACGAGCGACACACGTTCAGAGCCCTTGCTTGGCTTCTTGAGCGTGTTAAGAACGTCGGCGACCTGTTCGGCGACTGGCAGAGTGCTGCGTTGCCCGAGACGCTCCACAATTGCGAACGTTGTGCCCCTACTCCCCCTCGGATCCGCTGGTCCTTGGTCAATGGCAAGAAGATCGTTGCTGTCGAGGATACCGCACAGGCCGGAGCGTATGAGCGTGCTCTCAAGAGTCGACCTGCTGCCTTCGTCACGCAATTAATGCTCGACAAGGACAATGTGGGCACCGTACGCATCGGTGTCAACATCGCGTCGCTCATGCACCGCGCGTTGTCTCGTTTGCCCACAGCTGGTAGGTCTCAAGCAGCGACAATCTCCTGGCGTCTTGACACCGATTACGCACCGATGCCTCGCCTTTCGCTACCAAAGTACACCATCCGTAGTAACCGTGACGATGCGCCACATGACCAGCCACCCTCGTTTAAGGTTCCCCTTCGTCCTGAACAGCTTCGCTCGCTGACGTGGATGTTGGCTCGGGAGTCTACTGACACGGAGCCATTCATCGAGGAGGAAATCGCTGAAGCTATCCTAGACCCCCTAGGTTGGAGAGCCGAAGGTCGTGCACAGCGACCCGTCAACATTCGCGGCGGCGTTCTCGCCGACCAAGTCGGCTATGGGAAAACCGCCATAACCCTTGCTCTCATTGATTGTACCAAGAAGGAGATCAGAAAGGAGCAGAAAGAGAAGGAGAAAACTGACATTCCCGGACGCATTCCAGTCAAGGCCAGTCTTGTCTTGGTCCCCGGACATCTCGCATGTCAGTGGCCCGATGAAGTCAAGAAGTTCTTAGGGAGCAGTGTCCGCGTCGAGACATTGATGAATCAGGCTGATCTCAACCGGTTGACCATTCAAAATATCATGGATGCTGATATCCTGGTCGTTGCACAGAGTGTATACAACAGTCCCATCTATCTCGCTAACTTGGCAGAATTCGCTGGTGGTCCGTCGCTTCCCAACAACAAACCTGGTCGCTTCCTCGAAGCCCGCCTGGATGTCGTTCATACGGCTCTTCGGGAGCAAGTTGACCGTCTTCGTGATCAAGGCGCAGGAGCTGTGTGGCAGCATATCGAACGTACTGCCAAGAAGGGTATGTGGCTTCTCAATCACCAATGGCGGCGGTTACTGATATCCCTGCAGACATTGACAAAGAGTTCTTCATGCCTCCGCCTACTAAACGGCTGGTCGGGAAGAAGTATCGCGAGGCTACGGCGCCCAAAGAGGAATCCTCCAAGACCTCTGCAAAGCCCTCTTCGACGGCTGGCAAGGCGAAGCCTCTGAATGGCATGGTCCCAGAAGTTGTTCTCAAAAGCAGATCAAAGCCTGGAAGTTCAGCTGCCCCATCTTCCGACGACGCCGCGGAAGCAACCAGTACTACAGAGTCTCGGCCCAAGCGCAACGCGAAGAACAGGGCCATCGTCATTTCAGACGACGAGCAAGAGGCCAGCGAGTACGGCAAGAGTGCTTTATCATCCGACTACGAAGCTCCTCCCATGACCGAAAGCGACGATGACATGGACGTCGATGGAGATGAGGACGAGGATGAACCCAAGAAGTCGAAGGGCAAAGCCAAGGCCAAGCCGAAGCCGAAGGCAGTGGTCAAGGGTCGCAACTCCAAGTCAAAGGCCTCTAGCAGTGCTGACAGCGACTTCGAGATGGATGATGATGATGATGACGACGAACCTGCCCCGAAGAGCAAGACTGCTGCCAAAGGGAAAGGGAAGGCTGCAGCGAATTCGAAGAAACGCAAGTCCCCAGACGATTCTGACGATACCGATCGCCCCGCAGCAAAGAAGGCAAAAGCTGCTCCAAAGGCGCGTCGATACGAGAAGGATCCTTGGAAGCTGAAGACGGCGGCGGTTCGTAAGGACTACACGGAAATGAAGGCCCCTCCACTGGAGATGTTCCATTTCTCCCGGAAAATCATTGACGAGTACACATACATCAATGGTGTGCCTCTCGCTATGATCAATCGTATCACGGCGGATAGGCAATGGATTCTGTCGGGAACCCCGCCTGTCCACGACTTCAAGGCTCTCAAATCCATATCGTCTTTCCTCGGCGTACATCTAGGTATCGACGATGACCCGCCTGAGAAGGCCAAGCGAGGATCAAAGTCGGACCGAACAGGTAAGCCAACCGCACTCTCAACTACGAGTCGTCCCTCACAATTTCCCTCCAGCTGTCGAAGAATTCCACTCTTTCCGCGAGGTCCACAGTTTGGAGTGGCATGCCCATCGTCATGAAGTCGGGCAGGCGTTCCTCGATAAGTTCGTCCGCCAGGTACGTCATCAAGACCATCGGGCAGGATGACTAGCTAATGCTCTGCTTAGAACGTTGCTGAAATCGGAGATATCCCCACTACCGAGCATATCCGTAAGGTAGACCTTCCTGCGGCCGAGAGGGCGATTTACCTTGAACTCGAGCATCATTTGCGTGCCATGGACATGATGGTTGTGCGCAAGAACAGGAAGTCTGAAAGCGACAGGGAGAAGCGTTTCAAACAGGTTCTCGGTGAAAGCAAGTGAGTATTGCGGAATCCTTGGTAACAATAGTGTTTGACAACGTTTAAGATCTGCGGAAGAGGCTCTCATCAAGCGTTGCTCTCACTTCGACCTTGACAGCGATGAAGCTGACAAGAAGGACAAGAAAGACAAGAACAAGAAAGGCAAACTTGTCGCGGAAGACAAGGAGAACGCCATGAAGGCTTGCGACATCATTGTCAAGGAGCGTGAAAGACAGCTCGACGACTGCAAGGCTGACTTCCTGAAGCACATGAAGGAGGCCTTCGAGATGGAGAAGAGGGCTGGAAAGACGGATCAGGAGACCTTGTTCCGCGAATACGTCCGCACTACCAAGTCCGAGAGCGTTGGTGATGCCGAGGCGACGACCACCCTACGCGAGCTGATAGAGGAAGCCAGGCAGTCATCGAAGCAGGAAAGCGGGAAAGCTCCGAAGATGAAGCAGGATGACCTACTATGGGAGTTACGCGAGAAAACGCATGATATCCGGCGTATCGAGAAGGAACTCATCGGCAGAGTAAGGTCACTGCGGTACTTTACGATGGTGCGCGACCTGCAGAAGCAAGATAGTAGGACGCGAACTATCACTTGTCCCGCATGCGGGCGGGATGACATTGGTATCGACGAGATCGCTATCCTTTCGAGTTGTGGTCATGCGGGGTGCTACTCTTGCGTCAGAGATTATGCTGACAGGGAGGAGTGTACGCACGCTGCTTCATCCAATTGCCGTGCTGCTGCCCGAGCGCTGAACATTGTGCGAGGCGATACATTGGGTATCGACGACGTTGCTCGTGATGGTCGGGGCAAGCATTTCGGTCGAAAGCTTGAAGAGGTCATCAAATTGATCAAGTAAGTGTTTGTCATTAAAATCATGGGATATTGAACTAACGTCGGAATAGGCATAAGATCCCTAAGGATGAGCGTGTCCTGCTTTTCGTCCAATTCAACGATCTCGTCAAGAAGGTCAAAGAAGCTTTCGTCGCCAACGATGTCAGCTTCATCGAAATCTCCGGTGGCGCAGCGAGTCGGTCGAAGAGCTTGCAGAACTTCCAGAAGAACTCGAAGGAGCGCGTTTTGATCCTGAACGTCATGGACGAAAGTGCCAGCGGGGCAAACTTGACCATTGCCAACCACGCTATCTTCCTTTCTCCCCTGCTTACCGAAACCAAGGAGAGATACGACGCCACCGAGACCCAGGCCATTGGTCGTGTACGCCGATATGGACAGACCAAGCATGTCCACATCTATCGATTCTTCAGTTTAGATACCATTGATGTGGAGATCTATGAGCAGAGAACGGGGGTGAAGATATCCAGGGATTAGGTATTTGTTGGGTATATTGGTTTTAGTTGTAAGGTGATATCAACTCTAGATCTGACATTTATATGTATACCATCTTCATATTGCTAGTGTTCGTATTTAATTATATGCTCCAATTGTTCACCCGAAACTCGACTGTGCCACTGTGGTTCCTGGTCATTCTTTGCGTCGAGCCTAACTACTATACCTTCCATATGTGAACACGTTGAGAGGTAACCGGCAAACATGGACCCACGCGACTTGGATCGAGATTCTTTGCGCTCGCCGCTCTGCTTTGCACTTCTCAACCTGAGCCACCTGAAGACTTGAGGGCGTGAACGTTCGATGCTCGTAACCAGGCTGTATCCCCATTCTAGCAGGTTTGAGCATTGATCGCAACAGTACGACCTTCAACCAGAGCGCATATCAAGTGCGCGTGGGTTTGCGTGGACTCAGTCACCCAGGCCACAGGGCTCGTGGGTCGCTCAATTTCAGTTGGCACCATCTTGTATTCTAGCTAGCTAGTTGATTTGTATCTGTTCTATTTTTTGTATACGTATACCCAGAAACCTCACTGAAACAAGATATGCCGACATTCTTCACGAGCCTGCGGGATAGAGTCGACCAAACTTTCGCTGCCGGCTCTTTTCGCTGGTTCGACAGAGCCTACCTTGTCGACTGGTGAGTGGTACAGGAGCATTTTCTCGTGTTTCCCTCGCTCAATACATCAACAGGGCTATCGCATCGGTGTTCTGGGTGCTTGCTTGGTTCATAAAATCGATACCCCCCTTCGAGCGGGAGTTTTCCTTGGATGACCCTCTCATCAGTCATGCGCACCACCCAAACCAGTCAGTAAACCCGTGAGGCTGTTATTCGTCGCTCACGAACGACGCTTTCAATAGAATAAGCGGAAATCTAACGTGGTTCATTGCCCTACTTGTACCAATGGGTGTAATCGTTGCCTTCGGGCTATTCAGGGTCTCCGCGATAGATATTCATCATGGAATTCTTGGTCTATACGCTACAAGGTTAGTCGCCCCTTGGATGCAAGGATGCAACTTGATAATCTTTCTTCAGAGGGGCTACTCAGTTTATCACGGAAGCCTTGAAGAACAGAGTCGGTGAGTGTATCAGCGCCCCTGTGATATGCTATTGGGCTAAGCTGGAGAGCAACCCAGGCCGGCTTCGACCCGACTTTCTGGCAAGGTGCAAATGGAACGAAAGTGCCCGAGCATGCACAGGGTGTGTCACGGTTGTCGTTATGGCTCAAGGCCGCAAACTAACGAGAACCGATCTCTCTAACCAGGAAATTAGAGAAGGTCCTTGACGGTCGCCGATCGTTCCCTTCGGGGCACTCATCCACTGCCTTCAGTGGAATGACTTACCTCGCCTTATGGTTAGCGGGAATGACTGGTGCTTGGTGCCTCAGTCGACCTGCTCGCGCGGGATCATTGTTCTCCAGTAAAATCGCCCGACTCTCTGTGACTCTCAGTCCCATAGCATTTGCTACATGGGTAGCTGTGTCCCGTATCGAAGATTACGTGCGTACCTTTTCCCGATACTCACGCCTGTCACTCAACTGTTCATTCAGAGACATCATAAAGAGGATGTTATCGTCGGCAGCATTATTGGCATCGTCGTGGCGACTGTGTCGTATCTGATCTACTGGCCCAGTCCCTTCTCATCCGGAACCTACGAAGCCGAACAGTTAGGATATCGTCCGAGGCTTGTATACAGTACAGGGGAGGGGAGGTCAAGCAATAACTACGACTACGAACTGGCTGGTATGGAACATGCATCGGAGACAGTGTAATGATGGAAGATAGGGATGCAGAATGCTATAGAAATAATAAGGGAAGAATAGAACATGCTATGATACTTGCGCCGACCCTGCTTCCCCACGAACGAAAACCCACTTATCTCCTACCCTCTGCATTCGTCCAGCGCTACCTCCAGTCCCTGTCTCGTCCTGCCTCATCGTGGTATTTTGATCCGCAGTAGGACTCGCAGGGCTTTGTCCAGGGATGCCATTTTGACCTGAGTCGACTTGTTGTTGCCAGTGGTCCCCATAACCCTCGTAGTCATCTCCATCTCCGCCGTCACCTCCACCCAGAGTCACGGCATCTGTATCTTGCCCAGCACCCTCCGAGTATCCCCATTGCCCTCGGCCGTTGCCGTGACCGTAACCGCCGCGACCTCTCCCTCTTCCTCGATTTGCATTTGGGCTGGGAAGGTTCCAACTTTGATCATCCTGACCGGACCACTGTGTGCCTTGTTGCATTCCAATCTGACTAGCTACAGGGAACATAGCCATACCCCCAGTCATCACGTATTGCATGAGCTCCATCTCACTGGGCATGTAGCCATTCGTGACAGCCCACGCCTTCCCAAGCGCTGCCCACGAGGCGGCATCAGTAGGGTTGAAAGCCGAGTAGTCGAAGGTGTCTAATCCTATTTCGTTGGATGAGGAAGGCCGCAGCGCGTCGGTTGCTGAGGTAGATACTCCTGACTCCGTAGGCGCATCTTTATTCGGCCGAGCCTCGAATCCGGACGGGTTGTCATCTACGGAAGGTACAGATGATGGACCCCGTGTTGGGATTGTTTGAGTGTCTGTCGCAGATTGAGGTGTAGCCTGCCGCGACGAATCCGCCCTGATATCCCGACCAAACTCGTCCTTGCCACTCCCCGTGGTATCAACGGGCGGCGTATGAGACGGAGCGGCCAACTGTGCCGCTGAAGGTCGGTTTGGCGGACTGTACGGTCTGACATCGCGACGAGCGCCATACGTGGGACTGCGAGATCGACTGTGTCTACTTCTCGTGGGCGAGTTCCAGTCGCGGTCGTTGTTTCTGTCTGAATATGGACGGTCGTCCCATCTGCCCCGCCCGCGTCCGCGTCCACGAAAGCCACCCCTGTAGCGTCCTCTGAAGTCGCCCCTCGAGGAGTCGCCTCTGGGATCGCGACGATCATCATAATAATCATCACGGTCTCTCGCACGCTCGGGGCCATCGTATCTGTCATATCTCGAGTCTCTACGAGAATAACCCGATTGATTGTCTCGATATGGCTGCGAGGGACCTCCAATGGGAGGTGCTACAGGAGGTATAGCATGTGCATGTGCGGGAGGTACTGAGGATATGGGTACTGGAACAGGCTGTGTAAACATCCCATTCCCTGCCTTTGCTGACTGTTGCAATTGCTGAAACAACGCGAGCTGCCCAGCATTCAGCTGCGGTGCAGGTACATTTACGGGAGCAGCAGTGTTTGTGGTTGTTTGGCTGACACGATACACATGAGCCAACGGGGCGAAGGCAAACGGACATATTCCTTACCCATTCACTGCAGTCGCGGCTTGGCTGAGTAACGCAAGCAGTGTTGACTGCACATCAACCGTGGGTGTTGTTACCGGCGGCGTTGTGGTCGTGGTCGTCGCAGCGGGAGCTTGCACTTGCGGAGGTGATGGGACCGTAACGGGCGGTGTTCGATGCTGCTGCCTTGGGTCTGCGGTTACAGCGGGCGCAGGGGCGACTTTATTTGAGTCTATATAACGCAGGCAGATCGCATTTCAGTTCACGTTCTCACAGTGTCGGAATCATTCCGGCAGAAAAATCAATGGATTACGCAGATGAAAAATACTTAGCGAACAAGTAAGAACATGATAAGCACCTTTGTCAAAAGCATCCTTCACCAACTTCGACAAACGGTGTAATACAGCCGACGGGAAAGTATTCGACTTGACCCATATGTCTACAATCTTCTTGGACTTTTCCTGTTCGGATTGAGAGATAACGTCAGACCACCTGTCATACCTACCCCAGGAACGAGCGGGCTACGAAGTGAAGGAAGATCTGCCAATCATGTGATGTGACGCGACGCGACATTGGGGATCGCCAATACAACATGGGTATGCGCGCTACGGGTTAGTTTACCCTACGGACGGAACTACTGTGGCAGCTTCATTGAGAGGGAAACATTCAGCAGGGTATAGCGATAGCTATCAGGACCGGGATTGGCGCGTCCACTGGGCTGTATGCTCGCCACGGTGTACAATCACAAAGGAGAGCTCCCGCGATGAGTAGGCTCAAGGAAGCTATTCTACGCGTAGACCAAGATGATTAGTGTGGATGTTGGAGACATACCTTTGCATCCGGATGATCCAACGAGAGCATATCGTTGAATAAACTGTCGAGAACACCTTCCACCTTCAGGAGGAAAGTGGCGCAATTACCCTTCTCGGCGCTGGCATCGGGGGTGAGGTTATGCTTCGATACCTGATGCTTAGCTGCACGAGCAAGGGCATCGAAGGTGTACAGGCTGGATATCTTCTGAGTCGGCGTCAATGTTTTGTGCGTCCGATACAGCACGGAGACCAGTTGTGTGTCGTGCTGTGTGATGATAGATCCATTCAGCTTCTATTGACTTGCACAGAGAATAAGAACGACGTACATGCATGCACTTCAACGCATTCTCGGTCAGCTTCGTCATTTTAGATTGTGATAGTCGCTTGGCCAGGACGACTTCTTTGAGCGTGGCTTCGAAGGTCTGTACGCAAGCACTGAGCACGCGGACAATGAGGAGGGTTCAAAATTGACATTACCTCAACTGAAGACATGTTGCATGGGGGATGTTGCGCAGATTCCAACCTTCGCTCTCGTCGTCCTCCTCGTTGTCAATGATGTCGGTGCTCAACTTGGGTATGTTGCGTTGCAAGCGCTCCTGGAGACTATTTGCTCATGTTGACGCCCGTAGGCCCGTGCGCGGATCTCGACTTCTATTCTAGGTATTTCTCTGAGCATGCGATTGGGGGGGCGGGGGGGGGGGGGGGGGGCGCAAAAGACAATTGGCAACAGAAAGTCTTGACTCTTCTCTCATTGAATGGGTTAAAGAATATTTAGACGGATTATGAACTTGGGGGAAACGAAGATGTCAAAGAGCAAAGGCGGAATCTCGATGATGTCGTAAGTAAAATGTAGCATTTGGTGATCATGCATGACACAACAACACCGCCGGTTGTACCGATAGTCAGAAACAGAGAAGAAAAGTCAAGAACGCTGAGGATGTCCGCGCATGAGCTTCTGTATAGTATTAGCTCTCAAAGGTGTGTCCGCAAACAGCGCCTTCACGAGTTTCACCAACTCCTCAATCTCAAAGTCAACCAAAGCACCCTCCTCGAACAGATACGATATATCGGCAATTGATGCTTCCTGTGGGGGAAGCGATTAGTGGGCATCGTGGGTCAGCGATCTGATGTTCACGCACCAGGAGTTCGGACAGATATGAAAACTTGAGCCAAGAGGGGACATACGCCACCACAAAGGAAGGCTGGGGACGGAAGTCAACAGACGTTCAGAGGAAATTGACGGTGTATCACGAACATGATTCGGGTCCTCAACAAAGAGGGCCTCAAGAGCATGCAATACTCTGCAAAGCTCGCTCAACTTATGCGACTCGACCTCAGGAATATCAGCAAGTGCCAGAATATCTTGTAGTATCCGAGACAGCGCAGAGTCGACCACCGATCCAATTGCACTATAGTACTTCGTCTTTGGGAGGACAGGCTGTCGACCAAGGGAGGTCAGTACGTATTGCATTCACCGCCGACACGGGTATAGATCACCTTGACTTCATGTGCAAATCGCCGGATCGCTTGCAAGACCTGATTCACTGCATGCTCGCACTCATCGAACCGCTCCTGGTCGCCTGTGTCTCTGAACCCCTCGGCTTCATCGAGGATCTCGTGTAGCTTGGAGCATTGCTTATCCTGCAAGGGATCATCAATAAGAAAGGAAAACGAGAATCAATCAGTGATCACGTACGATGGTATCCTCATACCAGCTCTCGCTAAGAAGCTTAAGTCGTTCGTGTCCCTCGACTAGTTTCGCCTTGATACCGGACTCCAAGGCACCTCCTTGTGTTACTCGTCGGACTTCCTCGCTCGTCCACAAACAATCATTCGAGTATCCCATCGCCCGCTTAGCAGACGCAGTCAACTCATCCAGAAACTGTACAGGATACAGTCCTCGATAGAGATCTAGCACCATTGCCGACGTCTGTCCAAGTAGACTTCCGACAGGCTGGTGACTTGACGTTGACGTTCGCGAGGAGAAGATATCGGAATCAGCGAGTTGGATCGACTCGCTGAGTATGTCTTCAACAAGAAACATAAGCTCCTTCACCCTACCAGAGACAAGGTATGTCTCTTTCTCAGGTTGTTCCGCTATGACCGGTGGAGCGTTGACTGACTGCTGCTTGGCCAAAGCGGGCATAGCAGGAGTAGATGGCGGCGCAGCTACCGGGACCGGCGACTGTATAGGTGGTACACCATTCTTTGCTTTGCCCTTGGACGACAGTTTCTCCAGCTTGGAAGCTGTCTTCGGAGGAGCACGCGGAGATGGCTTCTCCTCCGGCTCTTCACCCCACGGATCATCCCAATCTATCGATTCGCCGCTATCCACCGGCAGCGATGGATCTGACTCGTCTAATGCCCATGGATCATCTTCTTCCACAGGCGGTGCTTCCTCTTTGGGAGCTTCGTCCGGAGCAGGCGTTTCTTCTGCAGGGGGTTCGCCGTCCTCATCGAAGCCCCAGTTATCGTCGGCGGCATCCAGATCATCGCCATCTTCAAGGCCCCACGCTGATTCGTCCGGTTCAGGAACAGGTTCAATGGGTGGAACGACGTCTTTCGGGACAGCTGATGAAGGTGGCGGGGGCGGCGCCGAAGGTGGTTGAGAGGGTTCGGGGGTAGGCTCTGTAACGGAGATAAGAACCTCTGCGCGGAAGGTGTCGTTGTCACCGTTTTCGCGAAGAATAATAGCTCTTGCACGTTCCAATAGTTCCACGCGTCGTTTCTTCTCGTAGTGAGTGCCAACTGACTCCACCCACCTCACGACCTCTTTCTCTGGGGATTTGTCCCCTAGGAGGGCATCAATGTAGGAGGATTCGAATTGCACCGCTTTTTCCGTCAAATTCAAGAATCCTGGAAGGTCGTCCAGCGATGACGGCAGTGATGGAATGAGAAGGTGGTTGAGTAGAGCATTGGTAACGGGCCTGCTAAGGGAAAGTGGGAACGAGGTAGACGGCGGAAGGTGGGGGAATAGATGTTCATTCAGGAATTTGAGCAGGCTGGCCAAATTCTCAATACGACTCGACCGATCCTCTGCATTTGGAGGAGCAGGAAATAGCGAGAATCTATGTTCCGGCGATGCAATGGAAGAGTGATCCACATCCACTGTCACCTCGGTCGGCTGCTTTGCCATGTAATCGATATAGTGAGTCGTCAGGTCCCGTCGCAAAGTTGCGACATGCGTGGAAAGCGAAGATAGTGCGAGTGAGTTCAATATCTCGGCAAGCGAGACTACTGTCTCCGACTGTCTCACTGCAAGCAAGTCAGTACCATAAAGTGATCACGCAAGGGAAGAGGAAGCTGACCAGGTACTGAAGGCCGTATGATTATTGCGTCGGAGCTGACAATAACGCACCGAGAGTACGCCTCGTTAAGCTGTTCCTGAGCACGATCTTTTGCTGCTCTGAACGTCCTCTATTCATTGACAATTAGCACCCTAGCTGCGACCAGTGTCATTACCAGAGCGTACCCTCAAGTCCGCCATAACTTGCGCATTGTCCAGCGGTTCCGGACATCGCGAATGTGATATGAGTCCCTCCAACTCCACGCTCAACCTGGCAGCTTCCGGGAGTTTCCCTTCGTTCGTGAGGGCAACCAAGCGCTCCAGCTGCTCCTTGCACGCCGACAAATGTGCTAACGATTGGTACCGCGCGTCTGCGTCAGATACGTCTTGGACCAGAGTAGCATGTTGGCTCAAGGTCATCACCAGCTTGGGTATCAGACCTGACTTCATGAGGACTAAGTACTCAGGAATGGCTCCTCATGGATTTGACGACGCACCTCCGGATTGGATAATCTGTGGCTGAGCTCATCGACATTGGTACTCAGGGAACGCAACCGTTCTTGAACCGACTTGGCAGAAGACAGTTGACTGTCAAAGAACGGCAAGTCTGCTTGTATTCGGTCATGAATCCGTTTCTACGAAGTTCAGTTTGAGAGGGACGGAGTGTTAAGGGTACAAGCACAATGCTACCTTCGTCTCTTGAATCGCAGTATTTAGTTCCGCTACCCAGGAGGACGCGAGTTCATAGTTCAATGACTTTGCATCTGCTTCGGACACTTTCGTCAATAGCTTCGTAGATACTTCCACCTCCTTCTTGCGGGGTAAGTGATCTGGTATGGGGAACGCCATCAATCACACAGCGGCGTCGTCAATGTCCGGAGGGAAGGAAGAATCGTTCTTGAGGGAAACAGTCGGTCGTAATAGTCGTGAGAAATGGTACTAAGTGTACAGAGTAGCAGAGAGCCCTATGGACGGCGCGCACAACAGCGACACATGTAGCCGCGTCGTAGTTGTGTATGATGCGAAGAAACGATCGGCGGGTGTTTCTCCTTATATGGCTGGTGTCGTGGTTCAAACATCCAGTGTCTAACGGGCTTCGGTCGAGAAGAGGTCAACCGGTCAACGATGGATCAAAGCAACAGTATGTGTGTTGGTATACATCGTAGTACATAATCTAATGCGATGGAACGACAGGGGAATCTAGTATCAGTATCCACTCGCATCCCAGAGCTCTCCGGGAAGATCGACGTCAGATTGACCATGCTCTGCCTCCCATTTCTTCTGCCAGTCAACAATTCTGAAGATAAGATCCGCCCATTCGTCCTCTGTCTCAATACCCGCTAACCACTTGTCCTCTTCTCCGGCGTCTTCAATACGTTTCCATGCCCGTCTAATCAAGAAGCCTTCCTTCCTCGCAACCTTCCTCCACTGCTCAACATAATCCTTCCCATCGTCCGGTAGCTTACCCTTTTGCTTGAGATATCTCACCAATTCGTTCTGATACTCCTGCGCATCGTCATCCCCTCCGACCATTTTATGGCCGACGTAGTATGGGTCGTACCCTCGATCTCGGAGACGGTTCTCTTGGGCTACAAGATCCGCAAGCAGCTCAGAACGAGATGAGAGAATGGATGGGTCTGCGATCGCGTGAGAGATGATGAGTGCCTGGGCTCTGTCGGATGGACAGTTGGCGATAAGCACAGGAAGTCCAACAAATGACAGTGCCGTTACAGGGTGTTGGGGAGAGATGCTGAAGACATGTTTCCATATGGGGAAGATATATCTTTCATTGGTTATCAGTGTAGGGGCAGTTGTCGAATTGAACGGCGTGGAAGTCGAAGTGAGGAGGCCGGCAGTCGCTGCAGACTCATCTGGTGACCTCGTCAAGAATGGTACCAAGAATTTGTACCCGGTGGCGGCGATTATGGCGTCAACATCGGAAACAGCTGAACCATCTGAGAAGATGACAGATGTGCTGTTAAAATATGCAATTCGGGGTTTCACGATGACATTCGCGCCGGGAGTGGGATCGGCACCTTCCTTGAGTGAATGGTATGTCTGGATGACAACTGTAAGACATCTCCCGCAATGACATTGCTTACTAGACTGACCTTGGTAAGTGGACCAACTTGCAGGACCGCGTCCCGTCCACTCGCGCCTCCGCCGATGACGAGGACTGTACGATTGATGTACCGTTTGGGTTCGCGGTAGAAGATGGAGTGCAATATCTCGCGTCTAGGTCTTCCGGTAGGCGTATTTGCCAACCACTCCTCCGATCCGTTGAATTTAGGAATGCGAGGATAGTGGTTATGTCCATTGGCCACAATCAAGTGATCGAACGACCGCCGGATAACTTGTTTGCTGCCGTCCTCTCTGGAATGGTGCACTTCAACTAACCATTGGCCGTGCGTGCTATTCCCTTCCCATCCAGCAGCATGCACGGTATGGTTCACATGGATATAAGGGTACAGCCCGAAGTCTTTCGCGTAGTCCACGTGATACTGTTCAACCCACTCGTGCGACGGGAACAAGGGGGTACCGGGACGGAAAGGTGAACCGGGATATGTCATTGTCGGATGAGGTGTGTTCGTGCGTAGGAGAGGATACAGAGGTGTTTCGGGTAATTTGGGTGGATGTGGCTCATTGGGATCTGGAAGCCAGACACCGCCCACGTTTCGCCGTTGCTCGTACAGGGCAATATCCCATCCTTGGCGGACATCCTCTGGCAAGTCCAGGAGTCCCTTCAGAATAGCAATTCCGGCGCTGCCTGCGCCAACGATCGCGATCGACTTTGAGGCGTTCGATGTCACTTCAATAACTGATGCAGGGAGAACCTGTTGCCCGCCGTTGTCATGAAGCACTGTCTCCGTCAAGCGCCACGGATCCGGAGCAAGCGAAAGGATGGAAAGAAAGTATTGCGCCAAGCGAAACATGGTGGTCACTGGCGATGATCACCGGGCGAGTAGAGACAAGATCCATAGCTACACGGTGTGTTATATGAAGAGACCGCCGGGACGTTTGTCAGACAGAGTGTGCCATGTTTAGTCGAGATTCGCCCCGACAAGCATGGTGAGCGATCACTAGAAGCCGCTGCAATATTGCGCAATCCGGCTCAGATGTGGCTCCAAGGGGCCATCAAAGCAGCACGGCTCCTGTATTCAAGGGTCTGTCAATTGTCAGGAATATGCATTCGAGAATAGCTCCTGTCATCACTGTAGAAAGTACTGCATTCGTACAGCTGTCCTCCAAGTCACGTTTAAGGTCGTATAAACAAAGCAGTTTTGGTGGCTCGGTGATGGCTTCCACGACTCATGGGCGTGTGAGAACGGTCAAGCACGGTAGGTAAGTAGATACTGTCTGTCAACCAGTGTCATTCGGGTGGGGAAGCGTCTTGGTAGACATCTTTAGTCCTACTATGTAGATTGAACGTTTGTGCGTGGAAGATCGGTACGTGGGGTCTGGCTGGAAAACTCAAAGGTATGCTGAGGCAGCTGAGCGTCGAAGGGAAGCTGAGGATAAGTACCTAGTCACGTGGTCAGATCACCCGATTCACTTCGATTGTTTGTTCCGGTTTGTTCGCTACTGACAGCGGTTTGCATATCAA
>JSYW01000916.1:0-19713 GCA_000787475.1 Lentinus polychrous | reverse complement strand
ACCTCGAGGTCGCGGATCTACAAACTCGACTCGGACCCGGGAAAGGGAAGGTTATGGACCCCAAGCCTCTCTGGTCTGGAGCTGTAGTGGAAAGTAACGAAAACGATGGCGGAGTGTCTGGACGGTTCCATCAGGTTGTGCAATGGGTCTCACACCTAGGCAGCGAAGGCGACGTTTTCAATTTCGCTGTTCTGGGCTCCTCTGCGACGGATCTTGTGAACCTTCTTACGATTGAAGAAGGCAGCGTCAAACGGCGATTCGACGTCAATTTGCCTGAGAGAAACGGTCGACTGTTACATTCTTACGATACGCCCTCTTGGCAATCACCGAAAGGACAAGTTTACGATTGTGAGTGCATTTAGAGAGACTGATGGATTGGCTTCGCTAATCTGTTCCAATAGATGACCCTTCCTCTGGCACTTTCTTGCCCGTTTCTGAGTTCCCCGAGTTCTGCCTTGAGTCCGAGCGAGTAACGGTCATCGCGGAAGGAAACACTGTTTCCCTATACATTGGTCTGTCGAGCAGTAACAAGTTGTACATCGCCAATAGCCAGAGACATCGCGTTCTCGCGACGAACGCCAATTCGTTCTTCGTCGCCTCTGGATTCCTCATCTTCACCACAACAGCTCATGTTTCACAATATGCACCCCTTGTCGAACTACACCCGTTACTTGAGTCTGCCGAGTTCCCCATTCCAGAATGGGAAACTCGACGCGTGGAGCGAGGTTCACGAATTGTCACTGCAGTCCCGAGCTCGATGAGTTTAGTGTTGCAAATGCCGAGAGGAAACTTGGAGACTATCCATCCGCGACCACTGGTGATGAAGATCGTTCGACAAGACTTTGACAGGTGCGATTACTTCAGGTTCAATCAGTAGCTTTAGGGCTGACAATCCCGTAGGAGAGAATACGCCAAAGCATTCACAGCTTGTCGCAGACATCGAATCGATCTCAACGTCTTTGTGGAGCATAATCGTCAAGCCTTCCTTCAGGATATTTCATTGTTTGTTGACCAGGTCAACGATGTCGACCACATCAATCTTTTCCTTACAAACATAGGGTATGGTTTTTCAACCATTACGGGGCGGATTACAGAAAGTTAACGGTGAACAGACAAGGTCATCTTCCGGACTCCATTGTATCACAAGTTTGTGATGGTATCCGGGTCGAGCTCGAGAAGAGGGATGTGAAGAAATACGTCAATTCAATATTGACTGCTCATGTGGTCAAACGTCCTCCGGATCATGAAAGTGCCCTCGCATCGTTGCTCCGTCTCCGAGGTAGGTATCTTTTCCCACTTCTTCCACGTATGCAACTGAATTGACCAACCTTGGTAGACACCGAGCCGCAACTGGTCGAAGACGCGGTGAAGTACATCATCTTCCTAGTGGACGCCGATAAACTGTTCGACACCGCGCTCGGAATGTATGATTTCTCCCTTGTATTGATGATAGCACAGCATGCTCAGAAGGTATGTCGTCGGAGGTATTCACGAACTCACTCATGGTGAAATCTCCGACTATGTGACCAGGATCCTCGAGAATACTTGCCGTTCCTACGCGAACTTCGAGCTTTGGAGAAGTATTATCAATGGTTCCGTATTGACGATCACCTGAAGAGATACGAGAAGGCGTTGAAGAACCTAAGCTTAGCTGGTATGCTTTCTACGATCCTTGCTCTCCTGCTTGCGCTAATGTAGAATATAGGTCCTGAACGTTTCGACGAAGCAATGACCTACGTCGAAAGACATCAGCTCTACGACGCCGCCCTCTCAATATGGAAGGATACCGACAAATACGAGGTCAGTCCGCCATCATTCGCAACGTAGGACGCTATCCACTGACAAGGCGTCCAGACCGTATTAAGCCTCTACGGTGACTGGCTTTACGAGCGTAGAGAGTTTAGGGATGCAGCATTCGGTGAGTAAGATCTGTGGGGTTGCTTTGGCTAGACTAATCGCCGAATTCTTCAGTGTTCAGAAAGGCTAATCGTCCACAGAAAGCTATGCTCGCGCATGAGAAAGCCTTGGATTGGCAGGAGCTCTTCGAACTGGCAGTTCTAGAGAAAGTCTCAGAGGAGGATATGAGCGCAACCGCCTATCGCGTCGCAGGTAAGCAGTGAGTAATCGTGGCCTACATATGACTGACCCGAGCAGAGGACCTCTCGTCCAAGAAACGTTACCAAGATGCGGCTCGGGTGTTATTGGACTATAGCAAGGATATCCGTGAAGCGGTGATCGCGCTCGTTCAAGGCAACTTCTTCTCCGAAGCACGCAGAATCGTACGCATCAGGATTAATCGACGCCCATCCAGCCGCTGACCCACTATTCCCTACAGATTACCTTGAACTCTAGGCCGGAATTGCTAGAAGATGTGATTTACCCTGCTGCCCTGGAAAGCCGTGCTCAAATCGCTGAAGAGATCGGTGAGATGAAGGAGCAGCTGAGAAAGCAGGTACAGCGGCTTAGGGAGCTGCGCGTGAAGAAAATAGAAGAGCCAGGTCAGGATCATTCGCTAGGGAATCCGAACACGTCTCTCACGAGTTTATTTCCAGATGCGTTCTATGGAACTGAGGATGCAGACCTTCATAACGTTGACGTGATGACCGACGTTTCAATGGCTCCTACTGCGTTTACACGCTATACCGTCGCTCCGTCTACTGCGTCGCGCACTTCGAAGTATGTTTTTCTACGCAAGTACCGCTTGAGCTGAGACTTATCGTGATAACAGGAGAAGTTCTCGCTCTAAGAGAAAACTGGAGCGTAAGGTCGGCTCTGGGAGGAAGGGAACTGTGGACGAGGAGGAATACCTTCTGAAGTCGGTCGCCAAGCTGGTTGGTAGATTCAACGCCACGCGAAGTAAGTCTCGCCTCCTCCGTATGGTGCAAGTTATTTACTTAGTTTTTGCGTAGATGAAGGGGCACATCTTCTCCCTCATCTATTCCAGTTCACAGAAGAACATAGGCAAGAGGGCTTAGAACTTCAACAGGAATTGCACGACTTCGAGGAAGAGCTGAAGGCCGCAGTTGAAGAAATCTGGAAGAAAAAGGAAGAGGAGGGGGGAGACGCTACGACTCCTGAGGGCTGGGCTGCCCGAATGCAAGAGTATGAGAAGCAAAGGCGAATCGATCCTCTGGAGAAGGTTCAAAAGCCGGATTTCAACAAGAGCGAATGGAATCCCAAATTGGCAGTCCTAGGTGGTGCTTGATTGTATTAGTAGATTTCTATTGATTGAGCATGTAGCAATTAGATACCGAGTATCACATGACCATTGAGTGCATACAACCTCGTAGGTCCTCAGCACTACCGTTCAAACGTTCAAAGCCAACAACCATGGAAACGACAGTGGAAGGGCTGCCGTGGTGGAGAACCCGGCCTTCGTAACGACTCGCAGGAGCTCCGGGAGGAGAAGCTCAGTCGATTGGGTCGTTACGGTGTACCCTAGAGCCGTCACATGTTCTCTTATAACATTCACGTGATCGTGTTTCAATTTAGGCGCGTCGCGTAACTGACCTAAATTGGCGAACAATGGGTCGACCACAACTTGACCTCGTACACCAACCCCTTCTCCTTACGCCATGGTGAAAACTCTGAAGAGGAAAGCAGAAATATCCTCCGATACTTCAAAGCAGAGGCAAAAAGTAGAGAACGAAGAAAGATTACAAGAAGCGCGTCTTGGACGGTTGCAGAGGTATTGTACTTCACCCTAGCCATACTCAATGCGTAGTACATTTGACTTACTATGATTAACAGCGTCCTTGAAAAACTCGTTGAACTAGGCTGGGGTGCTGAAGTGAAAGAGATGGGTCGCGCGAGCGACAAACATCGTCTCTACCAGATTCCTCTGGTTCGTCAGGCGAGACCCTTCCAACCACACCGTGAGTGGAGTTCGTTCACAATCTTACGGTGTACTGATGATGTCACATTGCTGTAAGACTGGGAGAAAATGGAGGCAGATGTGATGCCCGCTGTGGAAGCGGTCAGAAAGCAACTACTTGAACGAGCGCGCAAGGGACTTGAGCAAGAGCGGATTGAACGTCTTCGTAGTCGACTGAAATTGCTGCAGGAGGCGCATAAGGAGCTCCGAAACACTTTTGGTCTGGTATTTCCTCACGTCCGGGAACTACTGGCGTTTCCTGAAGTACGCGATCTCATGGACGCCCCGGGGGATCGACAAGTCACACAAGCAGATTTTGAAGAGCTCGCATCTGTCTTGCCCAAGAAGGTAGCGAAGTGGCGTGAAGACATTCAGGACCAGATTCTAGCCGCATTTTGCAAGGATGCGGAGGTTGATATGAGTATTGATACCGCTTCACCGCTCGCTATTTATCGCAACCCGCACTGCAAGAGATGTTATAAGCTACTGCTCCCTGCCGAATGCTTTGCACACAGCTGCTTTCACTCTTCCTATTCTCGAGCCGGAATCCCATACCTCCTCCCTACCAACTTGAAACCCGTAGAAGCGACATCTCGTGCAGAAGGTGTTACCGACCCATATATTGTCCAAATGGAGACGATCATGGGCCGCGGGGCGTGGTGTCCTGACAACCTGGACTTCGGTACAAAACTCGTGAAGATGATTCTAGACCTATGCGACAAGGATCACACATCCACGACAGCGGAGGAACTGGATATGTGCGATGTACGTTTCCGATTCACCGGGCCGACTGGCTCCTATAGCAATGAATTCCGTCCCAGATACTGCATGGAAGTGTGTACATGGCGCACCGTGGTCAGTATCCCTCTCAATACTGTCTCCGCTCTGTTGACCCCTGTTATCTAGCTTACCCTATACGGATATGCAAGAGACGGCGACATCCAATTAGTTGACCCAGAAGATGCTGGTCAAGTAGCGCACTTGGAACCCTGTGCGCAAAGTCTTGTGGAGGATGTGTACGAATCCAAGAATCTGTGGTACTGTATGCTCTGTCCGGACCGTACTTGGTGCCACAGAAAGGAGCTTGTGGAGAGGCATATTAAGGCTGCGTACGTATTGACTTGGCACTTAGTCGTCTTCAAGTAGTTACTGACCTGCTGTGGGACTTCATAGTCACGAGGTTGCCGAACCAACGGAAGAGCACATGAGAATCGACACCGCTTCGCACGCAGCGTTTCGTAGCGTGTACTTGATACGGAAGGGGGCTACCAGAGAACTAGTGCCTCTAATCGCTCGGAATGGGCTCCTTCAGGGCATCTCTGTCATCGGAAAACCATACGTTGCTCTTCGTCGTGAATAGGTCGATTTCCACCGCTGTTCCTATGATACTATAAGCGCTGTACGAGCGCTTATACAGCAAATATTCGAGCTGAGGAAAAAGAGAGAGCTGCCACACATACAAAGATGGATATTTTCCTTTGCGTGGTGAGATCCTGAATCCTGACCAGGTTCGTTATAGTCTGGTCGAGCCTCTTACCTTTACGACAAGATACGGTCGAGAAAGGGAGATTTAGTCTAGTTCGAGGCGATTTTGAACAGCGGGCGCTTGCGCGGAACATTTGCTCATTGTGCTCAAGTCCATTCGCTCGGGCTCAGGTCTAACCGATGACAGCCTGAGCTCGAGAAAAGGATAGTCACTGGTGCGTGGCGAGTATTCTGTGGACTGCCCTGACGTATGTAGTGCGTACAGGACTCGATGTGGGTACGGAGATTGAGCGACATTGTCCAAGGAGTATTGGTCTCCCGGTATCACCGCTGTCGATCTCGATGTGTCTGTCTCCTAAGGCCTAAAGGGCAAAATGACACAATGGACAGGGAAAAGTGCCCAATCTAGTTAAGACGCTGTCGTACTGGATGAAGGTAGGCTCAATGAATCGGGAGCTTCGTGGCCATCTATCTGACTTCTCACTCGATTAAGGAGATGCCAGGTACGATAGATGGCATGCGCGAACCATGATCAATGATTCCCGACGCTAGCATTGAACTCCCGTTTATTCTATATAAATAGTATGCACCATCACGATCTCAAAGTATCCCCTGCTACGAGCGATTTCAGCACATCTCATTTACTCTGAGGCATTATGACTACTCTTGACCTCACGACGACCCCTGATCGTGACTTCCTCGCTGATGCCGGGGGGCGTAGTACCACAAACGTCGACGACGCAGGCCTGGCTCAACTCGCCGACTCTCAGCTATCCGTCGCTGGCACACCCTCGGACTACATTCCTGGCCTGTTTACTCTCGGAGCCACTTACAACGTCCTCAATGGCAAATACGCTGATCCCGCATCCGTCGTACAGCAGGTCATGAACTGGGACAATAGTGAGCATTATATTCTCTGCGTTCGACTGAGTTGAAGCTTATACCTCTCTGGCACCTGTAGCTGAGACCCGCATTCAGGAATATGGTGGCAAATCATACAGTATTCCTAAGCCAGTGAACTACGTCAGCAACACCACGGCCTACTATCGATCCTACTCTGGCAAGACCCTCACCGACTACACTAAAAGCCTCTCTGTGCATGCCGGGTTCGACGCTAGTTTCCCAGGCTTCTCGGCCTCCGCAACCGCGGATTATAGCGAAAATCAGCGCCAGAATCTGGCGAACTCATTCACGCGCATCAGCTACTTGGTGACACTATATAACCTTTCCCTCCCTTCTCTCACGCGCCTTCCCGCGTACCTAAATCAGGAGTTCAAGAATGAGTTAGACAACTTGAATCCCGTGACTCTCTACAAACAATACGGCACCCATTTGCTATCTTCGCTCACTATTGGCGGCCGTGCCTCATTCTTGACTTCCACCGATAGTCGCACGTATGACTCATCAATCTCCATCGAAGCCTCCGCTAAAATCTCCGCGTCCTATCTCGTTGCATCCGGTAAAGTCGAGCTTTCTGCTGCTCAGAAGAAAGCCATGCAGAGCTTCAACGAATCAAGTGAGACAAGTGTTATGACCAGTCAGTACAATCTGCATCATTGTTCGGGTGTATTCTGAACCTCATTTCTAACAATAACAGGGGGAGGTGACCCACGTTATGGGAACGAACAGTTCTTGAAACATACTTCAGAGTGGGCAGCTTCAGTCATCAATTATCCCGAGTACGTTTGCTTCCCTCACCAACTGTGATGTTGAGGGCTAACGTGTAGGATAGACTTGTGGATTTTGGATCATCGCCTTGCTTAATCGGACTCTGGGAGCTCGCATCTACACAATCACGTCGAGATAAACTTGCAAAGGCATATGCGCAGTTTGTTCGAAGTTATACGAAGCCACTCGGAGCCCGTGGCCCATATCTGGCTGCTCGTATGAATACCGACCTTGAAGAGACGGTTTCAATTGACGTATGGAGTCTGTTTGGGACCCAAGTTTCATTGAAATTCCCGTTCAGTACGTCAGTTTGATCATGTCTTTCTCGTCTTTTCTAACACATACCTAGGTCGCTCCGGCGAGTGGTATATAATTTCTCCAGGAGCGAACGTCTCAAGAACGCCTGTCGGGTCGACTCCAGTTGTGCAATTATATCCCGCCATCATTGCATCGGAACTGGTTCCAGGTGCACTTTCCCCGGTAAAATGGGAGATTGCGCGCATGTACCTGAAGAATGATCGTACGGCCTCGTATGTTTGGCGAGCTATTCCCCCCTCCGACTATGTAGCTGTCGGGGCCATTGGGTTCACTGGAGCGGTCGGGTTGACGGGCCCACCCCAAGGGCTTGCTAGCCGGTTCAGAGCTGTTCACAAAAGTGCACTCAAAGCCGCTAGCAGTGGAGTGACGGATGTTTTCGAAAGTATTGTCGACCATCAGTTCAAGATCTTCACCGTTGATGAACGTTATTGGTACGGAGACCGAGTCCCGCTGGACAAACGGGACTGCTTCATCCTGGACCCGAAGCAAGTCGATCAACAATTCGACAAGTAGCTATAGAGTTGGAACATTTGTGTAACGGACGACTCGAAATCGAGCGTACGTTCCTACTACTTTCTCTTCTCGGACAACTATATTAGGTTACATAATCGATCGAACCGTAGTTAGACAGAGTTAGACGTAGCGTAGCAGTAGTTCTTGACCTTATAACATCTCGTCGTTACGCCTTGTCATTCGTCTACTCATCCTATATAACTGGGTTTCACGTAGATTAGGAATGACTGAGGCACTACGACTACGACACCGGTAAGGGGAACAGCTTTACAATTTGTTTGATATGGATGTGCACTTGCGTAGTGATATTTGTGGATTGATATCATGTCGTTGTATTGACCGAAACAAGCACAGTCTTTGCAGTTCCGGGACCATATGACTGGAGGAGTGACTTGAAGGTCGTGATGCATGGTTATGTGCGCTCAACAACTTGAATTACCAGAACACAGTGGGTCTGAATGGTTGCTCGCCAGTAGACCCCCTGGAACGTACTCGTACTGAACGCTTGTCCAATCCGCGTTGCCCTCACGCTGTCGCGCTCATTCACTGCTAGTAATAGCAGCCGACTGTCTCATCCAAAGCTCATTCTTGACCAATGGCCGATACCCTACGTTCCTCGTCACTTCTGACTGCGGCTCATCTTCCTGAGGCGAGCTTTGATATAACTCGCACCATGGTGCTCCGCCGTAAGGCCCGAAACATACAATCTGACTATCTCAGCTGCCCGCGGTCAAAAAGGTAAGAGATTTTGACGACTCAGATGAGCGAATGGACCGCGAAGCATTTTGGACCGGATATCAAGGATTTCTCGCCAAGCATAGGCTCACACTCTTCGATATGTCAATATGGAAGGCGAATACTAACTGGACGGGACCCTACCCTCCCCCTCAACTCCTCCCCACCTTATGGCCAAAAGAGGCAACTCGGATGGTAGGGCTCGCAGCCTCCTCCTCAGTGTGAGTGCCAAGCCTATCAATAGCCCCGTGGGTCGACGTACCGACAAATTGACATGGCATGGTACAGGAAGACAGGTTCGCCTGTGCCCATGACTCGGATGGGAGGCATATCTTCGTAAAACTCTGTGATCGTGGCTCGATGGAGTATCAATTATACCAGTATCTGTTGGATCAGAACTTTATGCCTGGTACTATCCTCTTCTTGCAATATATCTTTCTTTGCCGTAGTTTCATGTCTTCAGTGATGTTCTATTTCAACTCATAACACATACTCTGTATTCCGTGACTTTGCTAAGAGTTCCATGGTAATTGTGTAAGTGACGCAGGTTTTCTTCAGTCTTTGTGGGCGCCTCGACATCTTGACCCTATTGACTCGACATATGACTGTGCGTTAAACGCGTTTAACGCATCAGACCTCGTCAATGACGGGAGATTTGGAACACTGGGACAACGAGGCAGACCTCTGTGCAACACATAGATCTTGCAGATTGCTTTGTCTCGACTTTGAGACATACGCTTCAAAACACGAAGGAAAAACAAGAGTACTGCTGTAACATCAGCGCTGGGACCATCTCGACACATTGAATCCTGTCGTATGACGATGAAGCATCCTAGTTACCATGAGTAGGCCAGGGACGTTGCATACTAGTGTACAAACGGTGTATGCAACGACAGAACAGGGTCGCAATGATGCCGTAACCCCAGCCGGACAAAGAATGGCGCAGAAGAGATCCTCACTAGACTGAGAATTCCAGCGGATAGTTCGAGCTTTACTGTTCTTCTACCCCGTTATGCTCAGTAAGTGTGAGGCCGTCAAGTACATACCTAGTGGCTTGAGTGAAGACAAGGGGAAGACTTGACTAGGTCAACTTATGTCAACCTGGAGCTTTCCAGCCATCTTTTCCTGCGACGGAATTGATGCCAACCTAGACGAAACACGGGGACTACGGTCGAGATTGAAAATCTGCGAGGAGACACACCTAGATCCCAGCTGAACCGAATGCTAGTGCCTGTACGTGCGCGTGAGGTTTGGAACAAGGAGACGTCTTGAATGGGTAGGTTCATAGGGATTCATGACGTCAACCCAAAAAGGAAAGCCTTGTAGTCAGTAGCGCGAGGCCACCAAAAATATCGTACAGACTGCGATTTCTCACTCACCACATTACACAAGGAAGATGACAGCACAAACACGTTACCCTTTTCGACGTCGGTTTCGCCGAAGGATTCTCATGTCCGTTGCTGAATCCGATTACTTGCACCTACATCTTTGTTGAGCTGACACAGTATAAGACGGTACCAAAATGCCCCCCTTTCGCTAGCTCGAGTTTCTAGCCCTCCGCCTCACCACAGAGCAATCGCAATCAGCAACTGACCTGTTGCACTTCGCGTCGCATCACACAATCCAGCCGTCACCGAAGTCTTGCACAATGCATCCCACGCTCATTCTCACCCGAACCTTCGCTATCTGCGGCCTTTTCGTAGGTGCGCTTGCTGCACCATTGCCCTCCTCTGTCTCGGACAGAGCAGTGCGGTCCATCGAAGTCCGTGAATCTGTGAGTTTACCCGTCGTTGACCTACTCTGTGCCAAAGCTGACGAGGTTATGATACCACAGGCGAACGTCGCCAGTATTCAGCCAGAGGTCGTAACCCTTCCCGAATCAGCTGCACAGGAAGAGAAACGCGAACCATGGACCTTGTGCATGGGAGGCTGCATGCGGGACCTGGGGGATGAAGAGGAGGTCAGTTTCCGCCCCGTATCGAAGAAAGACTCTACCTCTTCGCTAATCACAGTCTTCCTGATCATTCGCAGGCCGAGAATAGTGTCGAAGCGATACCCCAGGTAGAGGTTGAGAATATCCAACCAGAACCAGAAGTTGCCACTCCCCCCGAACCAGCCGTGCAAGAAGAAGAGAAGCGAGAGCCCTGGGCACTCTGCATGGGAGGCTGTCTCTGAGGACATAGAACCAGAGATCCTTCTGGGGGGAATCCATGGATCTCGCCAGCCCAGACTGATTCCATGCTGTGTAAAGGTGCAATTTTCGTAACATTCGGTTCATTCAATCCCCGGGCCCTGCGCCACATCTTGCGTCGTTTCGTTCTACACACGTTCCTTGACCTGCGGGCTTGCCTGCATTACGCTCTTTAGTCGTTGTTCTCACCAAGTGTCTGCTGTCGCCGTGTCATTGTTTACATCGCTTCTTATTTCTTGTTACCTCTTGTTTGCTGCTATGCCGTTTCTCATCAGTGCAGCGTTGCCATAGATATACGACGCCTCTTCCTTCTCTACCTATTGAATTGTGTACCCTCTCGTATTCTTTGTCTAGCGTTCAGTGCCGTGCCTGCTGTATTTCTGTATCATCCCTTGGAATAGTGTTATGTGCACTATCAGTATCTTTATTCCTATCCAATATATTCCCTGTCAAATTCTATGATCATTCGAAGCGACTGAGAGTGTGTCCACTAGTAGATCACTCAGCTAATACTTACTTCTCCGAGTTCATGCTATCTCTCCGAAAAGTCGCCTTGTCACGGGGAACCCGTTACCCGCCGTAGAGGTTGTGCTACCTCTGCGATCAGAAGCAAGGTCATTGTGGCGGATCAGGTGAAAGGCGTGAGAGCGTCGCCCTCATTCTTGAAGGCTTTCCTTCTACTTACGGGCATATTTGTCTCAATTTGGAACATTGCATACCATCAAAGGCAACCTGTTCAACCACCTGTAATGAGTGGTGACTAATATACTAATATCCCATGGTCAACCGTGCGACATCGTTGACATTGAACATCCCCTTATCAACCGGCGCGATAAGTGACCGTGCTCGAATCCGAATTTTAACATGCTACCCCTGTCCTTATTACGATTATCACGGCGTGTGCCCGCGACCCTGGCAATTGCGAGTAGAATTCACTTCATTCCTTTGACGGTACCGTCGATGGCCTGGTCGCGTTCGTTGACCAGCTCCCATATATCGCTCGCTCCAGCCAAGCGGACGATGACTACGAAGGCTCCTGCGACACGAACCCGGAAGAATACCTCACCGGAATCCGAGGCTAAACGACTGAATAAGGAGAAACGGGAACTTGTGAAGATGAAGGCCACCGTGAAGGAGAAGAAGATGGCGGAGGCTTCCAAGCCAAAAGCAGCCCCCTTCAGTTGGTCCCATCTTAGTCTCACAGATCGACGCCATCTTGATGGAACGGTTTATGATTTGTGCAGAGCTGACTGATGAAATGCGTCCCCCAAAGAGAACATTGAACGCATACATGCTCTTCCGCGCCCAATATCACGGCAAACAACAAATCCGTGAGGGGGAAAACAGACGCGACTACATTGTCCGCATCGCTCGTGACTCAGTACGGTTGTGGGAAGCAATGTCTGATGAAGAGAAGCAAGTATGTCTACTTCTGCATGCCCTAGGGACATCTTACCAATCTACGTGGCCACGCCGAATGGGTTCGATTTGGTAGCCCTACATCGACAAGGCGGAACGGCTGCAAGAACAGCGGAGAAAGGACGTTGAGGAATATTTCTCCCGAATCGATTTACCGACGTGGAGGAGAATTACTAGGGCGTTGAGGCGGGAGGGTAAGAGGAAGATAACTCCACCTGAATATCTCAAAAATAAGAGCAGCGATAACCTTCAAGCGTGGTATGCGTGCGTGAATACGTTTTCTCGTGTTGCTTGCAATATCGCTCACACAAATGTAGCTTCCGGAGGGAATGGATAGAAAAACATGCAGAGGAAATCGCCGGAGCTCGGCTCGCTACATACGCCGAGAGAATGGGCAAGGACTGGAAGGCCTTGTCATTTGCAGAGCAAGAGGTAAGATCATCTGTGTCTCCCGCCATGTTCTCCGTGCTGATGTATGTTGAATGTATAGATGTACCAGCAGAGGGCAGAGGTGGCCTCCCAACGGCAGACGGATGAAGACATCGAATTCCTCGAGAATCGGGTGGCTGTATAGGCACAAGCGTAAGGGATGGCCACTAGGTAGCTTCTGGTGGTTCCTGCATTGCTTTGTCCTCAGGAGTCTCTGAGCTTCTTCACTCTCAGGCTGGCTCCTTCTCTCGCAGTTGAACATGTATTCGTAATTGTACACTAACAAATGCAGTTCAGATACACTAAACCTCTAGATCAATGACATCAAGCAGATTCTACGTCCGAATCATTTTACTTGATCATGACCTGGCGACGGGGCCAGCGACACTGGCAGTCGCGCGTAGAAGGCGCAGAAGGAGGTTAGTCCTTCGTATGACGATTCGCACTAAAGTCATCCTGACACCTGCATTCTGTCTGCAGGTGTACAAGATGAAAGCTATGAGCATTCATGGGCAACCGCGCTCTCTCTCTGAGGTCCAGAACTTCAACTGTTGTCTCGGAGACTATCCTATGCCTGGATACTCCATTCATGCTTCCGAATATGCGAATTATGCGAATATGGTCAGATCAACGCATTCGTGCCACAGGAAGTTTCCCGTTCGTATACCCCAAGTTCAATCAATTCTGCTCGGTTATTTCTTGCCGCGCTGAGCGTGCAGGAGAAGGTATAGATAGTTCGCGGTAACGGTGGCTCACCTGACCATCATGGTCATATGCACAGTTGATCACAACGAATCCTCCAAATAGTGATACAAAATAACGGATTACACTACATGATGATGCGATCTGCACACTGTTTACTTGATCTTGACTTGGTGAGTAGCAGACTTCTCAACCTCCTCGTTGAAGATATTGATATCCCATCGCTTATCATTCTTCCCGTCGTAAGCATAAGGAATATTGAACCGGATGTGGTTGTTCTTCCCAATAGCGGAGATCGCCTCGTAGTCCTCCTTCGACAGGTTAACTTGTTGGAAGTTAGATTTGATTCGGTCTGCAAGTCGACATGTTAGTTTGGTTTACTTTGTATATGACGTGAAAACCTCCGTGATACTGACGTTCTTGGACAGACTTGGGAATTACAGAGTATCCTCGGTAGGCACACCAAGCAATGAGGACTTGAGCGGGGGTAGCGCCGAGTTTGTCGGCGACTGCCTTCACCTCTGGGTAGTCAACGAGCTTGGTCTTGCCGATCACTGCGGGCTGTCAGTCACACCATCATATGATGAGTCCAAAGCTCACGTACAATTGTTTCCGAGAGGGCTGTACGCGGTCAGGTGGATGTTGTGCTCCTTGGAGAACGCAACGAGGTCATCCTGAGGATTGAGAGGGTGGGCCTCAATCTGGTTGACAGTCTGAGGACGAAAGGAAGTGTGAGATCATCTCTTAAATCGCGCACGTATGATCATCTAACTCACGGGCCAGACACCAGTTGCCTCAACGATGCCCTTGATGTGCTCAATCGAGAAGTTAGATACACCAATAGCCTTGACCTATATCGGAAGCAGGTTAGGACTCGTATTTCGGCACACAACATCAGGCATTACACACCTTACCGGTCTTCGGCAGCTTGATCATCTCTTTCCAAGTGTCGACAAGACTGGGCTCAAGGTCGAGCGCGATTTCATCCTCCTTGGTGGGGTGAGGAGTGAACAGCTTGCCGGGAGGGAAAGCGACGGGCCAGTGTACGACTAGAGCAAATCATGCATCATCAGTCGTGATCAGCCCATTTGGTTCGTATAGGCGGTGACATACGGTAAAGGTCGAGGTAATCAATCCCGAGTTGCGCGAGGGTCTCATCGAGCTCTTTCTCCACCAACTCCGGACGGTGGCTGCAGTTCCAGAGCTTGGAGGTGATGAAGAGCTCCTCTCGCTTGACGACGGATGGGATGACCTTCTTCAAGGCACGACCAACCTAATACCAAGGGGTTAAGGGGCATGTCATAACAGATCTCGCGAGATCGGACACGCACCTCGTCTTGATTCTGGTAGATCATGGCAAGGTCCAGGTGTCTATATCCATTGCGGATGGCGATCTCAACCTTAATGGAAACGATAAGTCTTCGTTCATCTTCGACATCGCAGATCACATACCGCGTTCTCAACCTCGTTAGGCTTCGAAAGCCAGGTGCCGAGACCGATCTGAGGGATGGATTGTCCAGAAGACAAGGTGATAACTTTTCCGTCGGACATTTTGTGGTATATTCAGGTGAGGACTATTGTAGCGTGTCTGTCCGACAGAACAAAGGGGGGCTCGAGAGTGTTCGGAACAGGTGTCTTCTGAGTATGACCCCTGCTTTATATACCACCAGCCCTGTCGTCATACATTGAACTGCAGTCGGCCCGTTGGCGGCCCGGGGCGGCATGCCGGTCCCCTGGAATCTCATCGATGAGCTCGATGAGCACGATGACCGCCAGGACCTTGCCAGGACCACCAATATTGATGCTGACCTCAACGATGCCCTCGGTGACCCGTCGACGCCGTCGAACCTTCGAACGACACGGGCGGACGTTCTTGCGGGTGGCTGCGCTCAGGTGATCACCAAATCTTGTAAAACTGGGCACCCAGACAGCGTCGAAGGTGGATATTACTACACTGACTCGATGGACGCGGCCTGACTCGATGGACGCGGCCCGTCTCCTCAATATTGCTCTTTCCAGGTCGTGTCGGGTCACCAAAATAGGCGAGTCAACATCATCCAGTCAACCCCAGCACCTACTATACATACGCGATCTTGATCGCCCACGCAGGTAAGGGCAACCGACCCAATTCTTCCTCACCTACTTCCACAATCAACGAGCCGTCCGAGGCAACATCCCAAGACAACTCCTTCCCTGATCCACCCAGCAAGGTCACCTTATCCCCCTTAGCAATCGGCACGGGCGCACTCGTTGCTACTTTCCCGTTCTTGGGCTTCTCGATGGCGATGATATAAAACGCGTCTGGCTTTGTGGTGAAGCGGACTTCGATGGTGGAGTTGTCCGCTGGTTGGATGAACCACGGTCGCGTGCCGTAGACGGCTTCACCTGCCACCTTGAGCCATTGTCCGACTTGACGAAGAGGTCCTGTCATTTCAGGGATAACGGTGCCGTCTGCTTTCGGGCCCTACGTAAACAATGTCAGCTCTTGCGCTTCGAAACCAACGAGTGGAGATGTACGATGCTATCCCGGGACGACAATCAGTATGAGTCTGTCACACAAGATAAAGAGTTGCATACTCTATCAATAAGTTTCCGCCCTTCGAAACGATACTGACGTGTCGCCGCAAGGATTAGTAGGGCACGTTCACCGAAGAAAGCTGATGTTGTCTTACTCAATCAGCTCCGTCAAAATACTCGACGCATTCTGATATGCATCTGGTGGTCTAACGTCGGTCGTATGAGTTCAGGTGTACAATGTAACCAATCAGCAAAATGCACTCACGTGTCCGAGTTGTACCCATAGCTAAACGGATCCATACCAGCACTACTCTCCCATTTCTGAGACTGCGGTGGTTGTAAGCACATTGAACCCTCCCTGACCGGCACGAACAACTTGCAAATGGAGCCGGGAATGTGGCATATTCCGGGGTCACAAAGTCTGATTGGTTTGCACCGCAACGGTTGTTCATCACGACCTGTCTGTTCTGCGACGCAGCGTAGTTGTACCACGATGCACCTATAGAAGGGTGGGGTTGTGAGCTCACTATCCCGTGCTCGGAATGTGATTCTGCGTACCTAACTGAGGGAAGGCGCTCGCCCCTCCAATATCGCACCAGAGGATTTCGGTATCATAGTTGAACAGCAAGGTTGACATCTGAGGTTTCTGAACTGCAGTTCAAAAGTATTGTGAGTTCGTGAGCTTCAGATGACCATAAAGACGACGTTGGACAAGACAACGCTGGTTACTCACGGTCTTCGATATAGTCATCCACGCCAATGTACCCGATGTACGGGTCGCAGCAACTCCCGTTGAAAGCATTGCGTGCAGGACCACCAGGGAATGACACTCGACCGTAAGGTGCGTACGCCGGATTAAACCATTCTGGAAGACTGAAATACGTCTAATGGAAAAATGACCATCAGCATAAATGGTTCGCGGAATTGAATGTGATATGACGATGCGTACTCCGCGATGAAGCTCTGGGTGACGTTCTTTTGCACTCGTGAAGAGATCCTTGACAATATCACGCCTTGTGCGCGTGTCGATCAATGATGTGAAGGGAAGGTGGAAGGAACGTTTCTAACTTACTTTGGGCCCAACAACAACGAATTCCGGTGGCTTGTATTCCCTGTATCGAACTAACGTGCTCGTACCTTGAGCAGTCAAATCCGCCCTAAGTAAAGGTGTAACACTCACCAATGCGAACCCCTCGTGATGCTTCGTTACAAGCACGAAATACTTTGCGCCTGCATCAGCAAACAAATCCGTCCAGTCGTCCGGGTTCCACTTTGAGGCCGTGAAGTTGGCAATGAAGTCATCATAGACAACGGAGGTTCCATAGGTCTCGCGATGGTGCACCAATGTTGGTGAGTTAGGAGCTGGGATTGTGGTGAATCTGGTGATCAGACAGGACAAACTGAATGTGTGAAGGTCGTCTCTTACGGTTGTGGAAGTCCCAGTTGTACCTACAATATGGCAGCGCTCGGTCAGCAGAGAAGTACCAGATTCGGATTGACCACTCACCATTCTGCATACTGTTGTCCCGTAGGTGCCCAGGCAGGCACGCTATACACGCCCCAATGAACCTGAGCCGATTGAATATATACTGACAGGCGAACAAGATCAGGAGCACTCACGAATATGCCAAACTTGGCGTCGTCGTACTGGACAAGGAACGCAAACCTATCAGTATCGACCCGGAGCGGAAACCAAGCGATACAAGGGGGAGGACGTACCCAGTCTGGAGCCTCGTGCGTCCTCAAGCTTTCATCGCTGTCCGTCCACTGAGGTATTCCAGCCACAATCTCGAATAACCCACCCTTATCCTGTCCCTTCACATCAAGAGCCACTTCCTTGCCGCTCTTTTCCTCCTTCAGCACGAGTCCTACTTTCACTTTGATCCCAGGGTGAACACCGTTTGCGTTTCTCACTCCAACACGAACCACGACTTGATCGTTACTCCTCAATCGGACTACTCGACCGGGGACTACCGTTTCAATATCATTTGTGGGAGAGACAAGTGAGAGAGTGTGAGGTGTTGTCAGCCAGGACTTTGATTGTGGAGCAGACAACGGGGAGAGGTTTGACAGCGTCACTTCAATTTGCTGTATCTTGGTACCATTATTTGAAGCGACCTCTATATCTGAGCCCTCAATCCATTTGGTCGTCGAACGCACATTCTGAACGCCCAAGACGGGTTGCGAAGCGGTCTTGGACTCGGCGGTATGTGCTGAGCTAGTAAGAAGGGAGATAGAGAAGATATTGATAAAGCTTCCAGATCCTGGCAAGGTGATTGACTTCAAAGGCTTGTCGTTCGGAATGCGGGCAGATATGTAGTCTATACTGGTCACGTTGAAGTCGACGGTCTTCCCCGAGTCGAGCGTCGCATTGGCGTAGTGGTACGGCCTTCAGGGAATGAGACGAGTCATCGGTCAGTCAGTGGTTTAGGCTCAAGAGAGTACAAAACGCACGTATGGATCGGGCCATCAAATGGATTGGTTGACCACCAAGGCCCAACCAGTACCTCGTTCGTAGCTTTAGAGCCATCAATGAATGTATACACCAACTCGCCGACACGAGCCTGTGCTGAGCCGGAGGCAGGCCATACGGATGTCGCCAGAGCATGGAACGAGTGGAAAGTAGTCTTTGACGAGGGAATCGCAACCACTTGCGAGTCAGAGCGTATAGCATCGAATTTCTTGGGGTCATGGAAAGGAGGGAGTGCGAACTTGACGACATTACGACAGAATAAGTAAGTGCGCATCTTCCTTAACAGCAGAAGTACCATTGAAGACGTACCTCAATTCCGTCGTAAGTGAATGTCTCTTCGGTCGGAAGCCATTCGACAGGATATGCCCGACCGCTGCCGTCAAAGTCAGCGAGAGTATCATGCAGTCCTGTGGAGGCAGCTTTGATATTGAAGAAGGAAGACAAATCGAGCCTGGTTAATATGGTGGAGGGCAAGCCTGCCCTGCTGTCAGGCTCGCTTGCGAATACGAGAGAGCCCAAACTCAACGTTACTATGAAAAAAGATATTTGGAGCATTCCTGTTTGTTCCTTCATTCTTACCTGCGTCCGGGAGATATAGCTCCTGGAGAAGGCGCAGAGCAGTACCCCTCCTGCCCTTCCTGCTTATATCAACAGTGTACAGTCAACTGACCTTCCCTGCGAGAGAACAGAGTATGCATACAATCACCTATCCGTTGTGGGCCGTCGGATACCCTCTCGATGCAGCGAAACGGGGCGACCGGAAGAAGACTCAGTAGAGCGTTGGTCATTTGGTCACTATGCCATCGCGAAGTAACGAAATGCCACAAGGACCAAATGATCATAAGGTCAATGGAATTACTCACTCAAGGATTCTATTCGGGCAGTTGAATGCGGGCGAGTTGGTACCTCGAGTAGCGAACAATAGCTGACCCCCCATTTGTCCCGTTTACTGCAAATATAGAACGAGCCAGCAGTCGGCAAGAACGGCGAGTTATCCAAGCGTGAAGTATGATTATAGAGATTGTTTCTACCCCAATAAACAGGCGCAATTGTGCATCACTTGAGTCCAGTACATCGCTCTGTCAGACGACGTAGATGGCGAACACCCGGTGAGATGTACACATGATAGGCCCTGCTTCTGCCCGCAATCCTTTCTGGCGTATGAGTACAATGCTTGACATCTATGCGAGAGGAGCAAGGTAATAGTCAGATGATGATCAGGGCTTTAAGCGGACCGTGTAGTACTAGTATCGTCACGGTTGTAGCATTGAGAGCAACTGACTCTGAGAAGTAGAGTCTTCAACCGGTGAGTACCGGTGACTGGAGACACTTACCAGTACTTTGTTGTTTGAGATGAGCAAGGAGCCTACACCTCAACTCGGCTGAAAT
>JSYW01000909.1:0-12938 GCA_000787475.1 Lentinus polychrous | reverse complement strand
AAGTTGGGCTGCTTCAACAGCCTCGGTGGCCATCCTATCAATATCGTCGAAGGCTGCAGAGAGACTGGCGAACAATGACAATGAGACATGAGTATGATGTGAGAACAGGATTACTTACGGTGTACTAGTTGCGGGATGTGCAAGTGAGCTCGTCAACCTGGAGGAATTCGCTGGCGTTGGGCCTGTCTTGGTCCTTTTCTGCAAACCTTGCCGTTGTAGATCTGAATCGCTGAATTCCTCTGGGCGTTTCTTCGATTGGGTGAGCATTTCGTCAGAGTCTAGATAGTCACCATTTGACAGAGGAGGAGATGGTGAGCGAGGAGACTGGGCCATCCCACCATTGTCACTATCTCTATCAGGATCAGCATGTCGAGTACTGGAGGCCATAGTAACTGTTGAATCCGTCCCTGAAGCAGGTACTGATCTAGCGCAGCCATCCAAGACCATAGGCGAGGCAGTTGAAGCGGAAGCAGAGATCTGACCAGAACCAGCAGAAAGAGCCACCTCAGGTTTCGGTTCAGTTTTGATGTCCTTGAAACGCCTGGGATTCTTCTGCTTGAAGCCACCATACACGAGGATATAGCTGTGGTCGGCCTTCCAACCATTGAAGCCAAACCCAAGCTCAGAGAACCGCGCGATCAGGTCCCCCTTGAGCCTTTCGCGCATTTCGTTGCTGACCTCCTTGTCCCAGCTTCGAGGTGCCAGATTTACGTCAGTTAGGACTCGTATAGTACCAGCAATATGCTTGCGAACGGACTCGGCATATGCATGCCCAGCGAAGGAGCCGTCTTCTAGTTCGATGAAATGCCAACGCATAGAATCTTCTTTGTTCAACTTCTTGCCGCGACGCGAGTTGTGAGGACGAGTCGGATCCGTATTCGTGCCTTGATCTGCAAGCACTTTGAGCCAGTCGCTCTTGACTTGATATTTGATATGCGGGTGTTCCTTGGGGTTGAAACGAGGAATCCGAATGATAGGTCCTGTGAGTACTAAAGGCAATGGGTTCGAAGCAGCACTGGCACCGGTATTGCTATACGCAGGGAGAGGGGCCCCGTCGGCCTCTGTAAGAGACGTGAGTTGCATGCTGATCGTGTCAAGTTTGCGCATCATTTGATCGCTGTGTGCAAATGTGAGACAAAATCACTATTGGATATATGCCGATACACCTACGTAACGGTTATCAGTTGCGACTGCAACATGGCTACTTGCTGTTGCAGTTTCTCGTTCTGTCTCAGTACTTGCATATGGAGTGATTCTTGTGTGTTTATGCGCATTTCCAAGTCCTCGAATTGAGAGATCGACCTTGTGGGGGTATTGCTAAGAAGCCTGCCCAATCCAAGCCTCTCATTGTATCTCGCCGATCCCGCCGGGGTTGTCAGGCCAACCGAATGGATGGGAAGCATTGTACCAGCCGCTACGGTGGTTCGTCCAAACTCTGTGGCAGGTTCCGAGACATATGACAGCGTCCCGGGAGTCTGGTTGTTCCTGAACTGCATAGGTGTGTGCAAACACAGATCGTCCAAGGAGAGGCTGTGAGGTGTATGAATGCATGGGTCCCCTGGTGATGGGCTTACTGGTATATCCATATGTGCAAACCAATCGAATGGCGGTTCCAAGTTTTGAGATTGTTGATAGTAGTCCAGTACAGTACTGGTACATGTTGCAAGCAAGATACGCTCACAACAACGTGACTTTCCATATTGGGCAAGGTGCTTGTGGTTATTCCAAGTCGTGATATTCGTTACACTGACAGGCACTGTCTTTCGTATTCAACTGGTATGTGCTCGCGACATGCTGCACCTCTGGGAAGTATCTCAAACTCTTTCTATTAGTCTCTCCTTGGCTACTGCAGGTATAGGTTTGCTTAATCTATTAATGCCCGCTCCCTGTACCCCAATTACTCTGATTTCCCATTTTAGCCCGCAGTGCTATTCAACTTCTACATTCTCCTGACATGCTGCACCTGCCGAAAGTATCTGAAACTCTCCCTTTTACTATATCCTTACTTGCTACAAATAAAGAAGCCCTTAATAAATTAAAGCCTGCATCCTGTACACCATTATATTACTCTGCTTCTCCGTCTACTTCCTGGTATCCATCCAACCGCATAACATCTAGACCGATCCTCTCAACGGCAAAGAACGATCCCTGTAGTGATGCAAGGTAATTACGAGGCCATGACGGATGGATATCATCCTCCTTCAATTTGGGATGAGGGATCATAGCAACGTTCGACTCAATATTGCAAACCTCGACTACAGCTAGATCATCAAAACCAGTGTAGCGACAGGAGTAGACGGTATTGAATGATGCCTTGAGGAGACGGGCATCTGGTTCTGAGTACAAGGATACGAGAGCCCATCCATGCATAGTGCCATCGGCGGTAGCCATCTTGAAGTAATACTGAACTTCAGCAAAGCGTGTACGTCCGTTGAGATTCAACTGGTTTATAGTGGTAAGCCTTCTTCATGTAATAACAGGCAAGCAGAATATATTACCTTCACATTGCGAGCCATTCTGAGTTGATCCACATGTTGAGAACCTTCCTTGAAGACAGAGCGAGCAATCTGTCCATTTGGAAGACGGAGCCGAGCCCATCGTGCGATATGTGGCTGCTGTAACCATTCATCATGGCAGGCTATTCCGTTGTCTAGCATAAAGCTTGCCAGGATATTGCGCTCCGCAAGAGTTTTCACTGCGACAGGGTATTGATCAGCTTTTCGTAACAGGACATAGCCGTTGTTTAGATTGAGCCCTCCTCGTGGAATGAATACATCAGGTTTGTGGTACTCAGGAATCTGCGTTTTGACTGCATTGACCTGACATCGGCGGACGGCACGTTCGGTGAGGTTTGCGTAGGGATTCGATGGTTGTCGTATCTCGGAGCCCAAGTTCCCAATAGCACGTTCCATTGGCCATTGCGATGCAGTGAGTCCAGGTCCTATGCGTTGGCATTCTGGGGCGAGATGCGAAAGTCCATGGATACTCTGTCGAACGAAATGAAGACGATCCTCGCGGCCTTGATAATACAGGAGTTCAAAGTCTTCAGTGAACTTGATGAGCAGACCATGGGCCTCTGCGACATCGGATTCTTGAATTTTATGTTGATGCATGAGACGTACCCCTCGAGCAAGCATGCAGTGATTTCGCCAATATTTCTCAGGCAAAAGGCCAATCAAGAGCGCAGGCATATACCCATAGAAGAGTAGGAGAAACTCCCAAGCTTTGTACCCGCTGTTGATCTTCTCGGCTGGATTGCGAGGGGGACGGTCGAAAGAGCCGGGAAGATAGGAACGGCAGGATGCAACGACCTGACCGAAGCGTTTCCAGAGAGTACCAGTTAGAGTAGCCCAGTCCCATGACGTTCTAAGATCAGTCTCTTCGCAAGGATGTGTACTGCGCCATAAACCAATCATCAGATCAGGAATATTGAGCGAAATCAGATGCATGATGTCGCCAGGAAACATCGCAGGAATGCCAAGGATACGATTTTCGGGGAAGCCGCTAAAGATACTAGGCTTAGCTATACCAGTATCCAGGCGGTTTTGCCTGTAGTGCGTGAGATTGCGAGAAGCTAGTACTATATCAAGATTTTGTTTGTAACGCTCTGCGGCCGTTCGAGTAGATGGTGGCTGAATAAGGCCTATAAACGACTGTGCCCGCAGGTCATACGAAGGATGGTCGGAGCCTCCCGGAGAAACAGTGTGAGGCCGTAAGGATACCGGATAGTAATGAGCCCCGCCAGGCTTGTGGCGACCCTGGAGGTTGCAATACAAGCGACAGCCAAACCGTCCTGAGTGCCCGACCAGACCATTCAGATACACCATACCTGGACGGTCGGCATTTGCCAGGAGAATGTACAGATACGATGTGAATACGTGATCCCGGCGTGCGTCCCAAATTCGCAGACCTTCGTTCATGAGCGCAGCAACATGGTGAAGTCCAGGAAAGAGGAAAGAGTCGACATTTTTTGGTTTGTTTGGACCAGGAATCACGGCACCGATGAGTACGTGGGACTTCTTGTACCGTTGCTCCGGCGCGAGGTTCATGATGATCCAGATATAGATCCAGCAATCCGATTGTTTTGAAGCGTATAGTTGGGCACCATCGAGTTGCAGCATCAAGACGATATCATCTTGCTTGATGTCACCTCGTGCGACTGCGTCAAGATAGTCGCTGCCCTGGACATAGTCGGAGTAGATTGAGGGACGCTTGCCAGCGTTCAGTTCACGAAGCACCTCCTCCGTACAACGTTCGCGATAGCGCATTTCATCAGATCCCTCCTGAGACCGATATGCAGCTTGTAGCTGTGGACCTAGAGGCATCGTAGAGAACTGGCGCTGAGGAGTCTGCATTGTCGTGTACCGTGGAAGCTCGCATTCGGGACAGTGTGTGATACCTTCATTCATAGGACCTGTGTAACCGAGACATGTTCCAGGGCACATATGATGGCGCATCGGATATACGCCGCTGATCTCTGCAACCTTCTGCTTGATGCCATCCAATGAGAGCATCTGAATATGAGGAACGCACCGCATTACTGCTGTGCGCACCATGTCGTAATGGATTTGGGATGCCATATCCAATCCGAGGAAGACGTCGAGTGAAAGACGCAGAATGGGGTCGCTAAGGTCGATCGGCTCTTGAATTGGGTTACGCAGGCGATGAAGGGTTTTCTTGTCCAAATCGCCATTGTCGAGTGAGGCGTTTCTCATAGCATTCACATACGCCATGCCATTCTTGAGTTCTTCAATGCGGACAACCTGGGGAACACCATTTGGACCATCGGGGTCTCCAGTTTCTGGGTGCGCAGCAGGAGGTGGGTTATTCACACCCAATCCAATGCTGCCGGGATCGTAAGCAAACGGATCGGCAACATGATCATTATGTGGCCCAGCATTCGGAGTTGTTCTGGGTGGCGGACCCAGGCCCGGCATGTTTGTAGGCCCCGCCGAAAGATTCACAGGCGGAGGGGACGAGGGGGGACAGGACAAGCGGGGGTTGTGTGGCCATCCGGGCGCCAGAGAGGGAGATCTGCTGGGAGGGGAAGTAAGGCGTTGAGGAGATGGAGATGAGCCTGAGCGGGGAGTTTGTTGGTCATTAGATGGGGGCGGAGAAGTGTAAACCGAACGAGGCAGACCCGACAAAGATTTCTGCCCGGGTTCTGCATTGGGCATGCCTGGTTCCAGCGGTTGACCAGAGAATCTCCCGTGGGCAGAAGAGGTTGCCACGACGGGGGGATCAACATGCATCTGCAACAGATAGTAGTAACAAATGCACGTATTAGCAATTGATTTCACATCATACGGGAGTAGTGCACTTACCTGCATCCCCTGATCTGGTTCGACCGGGGAGAAATGCACCGAATTAGCTGCTGCAAGTTGGCCTCTGCGGACCACCGAAGGGGCAGTCTGCTCGATAGGAACTTCTACAATTCGCGCCTTGGATGTCTTCGTGTCGCGAAAGGCAGCGTGTTTGTACCATGTGGACTTTTGGCGTTGCCTTTCATATCTACAATACTTTGGACAGTCGCATATGTAGATGTTCCTCAACTTGAAGTTTCTGGGGCGAGGCATTTGTATACGGAATCGCCAGAGCTCGCCTATTCTTATGCAATTTGGATTGAGAACACAAACAGGGAACTTACTGCAGCTTGCCAAATTGGGCGGACACTTCGGATCAGTGCAAACAGCGGGGGATTTACTTCGCATTAAGAATCCTACTACGTACAAAGAAATATACGGGAGCTAGGACTATGAATGGAGTCAAGAGCAGAAAGTATCTGCGGATAGATCCAGCAGTACGCTGCCGTACGTGGGAGTATTTGAGGTCGCATCAAGTAACGGGCGGTAACGGGCGGTATGCCAGAGTCTACGTCGAGTACATGGGAGTACTGCCCAGTGCGTCCAGATATCTGGGTTTTTCACTGGGCTTGAACAAGCGACGCGTGCCGTGTACGATTGGGCGCTGAGCGTACTCACTGCATGCACGTGATATGAGTGATTCAGAGGACTCCTCTGCAACATGTTTCCGTCTATACGATGTCCGTTTAGAGGTTGGTTATCGACGAGCTCGGCGAACGTAGGCTCCTACATACCGCATTCTTCGGAGACATTAACCAACCTGGTTATATTGATGATGCCGTGACTATCCGAGTCGTACAGATACATATACGCAAGAGCGAACTTCTGATAACGCGAAGAGGGACCTGAGGCCTTCATCGTGGCATGATTATACAGACAACAAACTGCAGTCACAGCCAAGGCATGAATCGAAGAGGAACCGGAAAGAAGGGGATGTTACTATGTTACAGAGGAGGTTGACTTCTTCACACCGTCAAGAGATTGAAAATGGATAGCGCATAGGAAATTCGGAGACACAAGTATATGTCGGTCAATGATCAAAGAGGTAGACAGGGTTCGTGTCCAAAAGGGCGATATAGGGACAGGGTCGACATGACAATGAGAGGAACGAAGGCCGCTCAATACGCCCCCAACTCGGGGCCCATCGTGCAGCTCTCCTTCATTGTCATGTCGATCATGACTTGATGCCGCCGAGGAGTGGATGACACCCTGTCATCAGTCATCGTCACTGACTGTACACCGTGTACGCGTATAATCAGATTGGGGAATGACTCACCCGACGAGTCTCTGCGACTACTGTGTCGCCTTGGTAGAATCGATGCAACCGCCGCATTCCTTGCAGACCGCAGTCTTGCGTTTCTTGGTGGCACCCGCGGCAGCCGGGCGACGGCATTCGGCGAGGTCGGGCGGAAGAGGGAGATGTTCATGCTTTGACGTCCAGTGCCGCTTGAGGTCAGATCGCCGCGTGAAGGCCGTTGTGCATGGCCCTCCATCATTCATCATCCCCGTGCACTGGAACGGCTTACCCCCGCCATGCGTTTTGATGTGTTCCTTGAGATTGAACTTGCGGTCACATACTATGAACGAATATTATATCGTCGTAAATCATAGTATGATGAGGAAGTACACGTACCGTATCCGCATTGATTGCATACGAATTCTGTGGTATATGGATTAGGACGACGGCCACGTCGCGGTTTTCCTGTCGGCCCCACAGATCTCGTTGGACGATCCTTGGTGACTATTGTCATCTCGTCATCGAGAGACATCACGGTGGAAGCGACGGATGCGACGAGGGGTATCTCTTCCTCACTATCGACTGAGGGGGTCGGCGGGCCTGAAGACGGTCCGGAGCTGATTGGCGACAGTGAAGAGAGCGGCGAGCCTACAAGAGTGGACGGCGGTTGTGACTCGTAATCGATGAACTCATCCCAAGACATATCCGACCAACTGTCGTCAGCCGGGAGAAGCAAGGTCGAGGGCAGACATGTGTTCACTGCCTGAGTCTCAGGGTAGGATACCGGAGGCGCAGACGGGGGGAACTTCATACCCTCAGTCTCTAAGTAGGACGGAGAAAGGGTGGGAGCCCAGTGTGCGACGACACTGCCGAGCATCTCGCCAGCCGGTTCAAACGCGGGACCCTCAGCATTGATGTCTGCCAGATCCGTAGGAGTAGCAGTGTGGTTGAGTTCGGGGAAAACGAGTTCAAGAGTACTTTGCTGGGGTACATCAAACAGTGACCGGACCGGACCACACGACGTCGTCTCATGCGTCCCTATCAACGGGAATGTCTGAGGCGGGCCGCGTAATTCGGAGAGGTCTGCGATATACCCCAACTGCAGCAACTCATAGAACTCGTCGATGAGTTTGCCTACGGAGGGATTTTCTGCAGACATGCTGGCCATGGTTGTCGCGATGTTAAGGAAATGTAGCGATATCTATCCTGGAAGCAGTCCAAGAATTTACAACGTGGAGATGAATAACAACAAAGCGATAGTACTGACCTCTTGGAACGCTTGGAAGAGATGGGGGGAGAAAGAGACTAGGGGATGCAATCGTTTATGTATTCGGAGGGTGGGATCGCTGCGCAGGAGTCACGACGCATTCCTTCTTCTTGGTTCCATCTGATACAATCTGTTGTCCATTTTGGACCAACAACGCGTCCGCATTCGGGCGCCTAGGTGTATTAGGTTTAATACCTCGACTGCACGAAGCAATCCAGTGCCCCAAATGATAAGCCTTGTGATGCTGGTGAGAAACCATCAAACGCGCGCTGACGCTGCGATCTTGTCAAGAACTTGAACAATCGAGCAATTCGCCTCTGGGAACGAATATATCTGTATGGCAAGAATGATGATTATACGAGTTAGACACTGCGTATAGAATATGCGCGAATAATGGTAGCAAGAAGGGATCGAGGTCCAAAAAAGTCCAAGAAGCATGTAAATACCGCAAGCACCCCGAAATGCGTTCACGTAACCATCTAGAATTTCCCCGCTGGTATGTCTACCCCTGGCAGCGTTCTGGGCCAAGTCGGTGTGCCATCCCGCGTTCGCGGTCTCGACGTAGACGGATGATTAGACTCGTCGCCTGAGTTGCCTGCCTTCTCTGCGTCCCCCTCTTCTAACCGTTTACGACGCTTGTGCGATGGCCTGCTGGGTCGTGGTGGAGGAGTGAAGTCGGGCGGACCGCTTCGAGGGGGCGAAGGTGTGCGTAAACGTTTTGGGGTTCGGGATCCCGAAGCAACAGCCCCCTCAAAGGGAGTGTTGCTCCCCGTTTCCATTGCTTCCGGTTCTCGAGTCATGATACTGGGGAGGGAATGCCACTGCTATCAGCACCCACCGACAACGTGAGAAGAAGAACTAGAGAAACCACATACTGTGATGTCATCTCGACGTCCATTGGATCTGAGTCCACGTTAGCACCCTTGGATGCCTCAACAATCTCACTAGTGGAAGGTTTGGCCGCAGTAGGGGTTTCAAGAGACTTCTTCAGGGCCGCGTTCTCCTCCTTCAGCTGTTTGATTTCTCCCAAGACTTCATCCGTTCTGGACATAGCGTCTTCTCTAGCAAGAATGGCATCCGTTAGCCTCTTTGTCAATTTGCTATTATCTTCTTTCAGATATTGGACCAGCTCTTTCAACTCTTTCACTTCTTCGAGAAGAGACGGTGATTGCGACGATTCGCTGTGGGCATTGGGTAGGTAGATCCTTCGGACGCTGGAGTTCATGAACCGTCTTTGTTTGCGAGGAATGTCCCGTGGATCGGGTTCCTCTGTCGGTGGTCAGACGACCACATAAAGACAGCACAAGGAGAAAGACGCACCAGTTGTGAAAGGCGCGCGGCAGGACGGACATGCAGCTGCACCAGATTCGTCTCCTGTCCGCTTCGCACATTTGTTGAGACAAGACTCGCAGAATACATGGCCTGATAACGTCTAAGCACCACCAACCGGTCAAGTCAGTGCCACCTACCACACGGAATGCAGACCGGATTCTTAAATTCGTCAAGGCAAATCAAGCACGTATTCATGTTTGTTATACGTTAGTATGTCAGGTCATTAAGAGTAAAGGTGGGTGGCTAGGGTAGAAAGACGTTCCGATGGGAGGTGTGGCTCATGGTGGTACGACCGAAGGACGCGTTTTGGGGCGCTTCGCCGATTGGCGAACTAAAGCGAGAGATGAGTCAGCTGATCGTGTCAGAAGAGCACGTGCTACGACGCGTCGCGTTCGATCGTTGACGCGTGTACGGTACTGTACGTCAACGGACAAGTTGGCGTAACCTACATACAATCTCTCACAAGACTCTGAAATTAGCAACAATCCTAGTACGGTCTGAATTTATGAGGCACGCCTTCTAGTACCATGGAGATTCGCCCACAATGCGGAATATGTCTCGAACGACGTGAACTTTCAGTGTTCCGCTTTGCGAAGTGCGGTATGTTCCCTGCTTGATACATATACCATACGCTGAAGGGTCGAATCGAATCATCGAACTATAGGACATGGCCATTGTGAGCCATGCATCACAGCCTATATAGCTTCCGCCAGAGAAGGACACCGGGGACTTCACAAGATCGCTTGTCCTACATGCCGAGTACCGTTCAGCATCAATAAGGACCTTCATGCCATCTATGTTGATTGTACGGAGTACGGTGACAATGACCCTTCCTCGTCACAGCCTCGATATACTCCTGCGGTAGTAAAGCATGCTACCTACGCTACGGAGAAGATCAAGAGTATGAACGAGAACACACCTCTTGGGAGCTTACAGAGAACTGTCCGGGAGGTGCAGAAGGTCGCTGACGCGATACAGGATCCAAAGGATGATATTGTCAAAGTCTGTCTGTTTTTTCTTCTATCTTCAATCCCTCTTTTCGCCAACCAAATTTAATATGCAAACCCAGACCCTGATAGAAGCAATCACGGATCTCAGAGATAAATTCATTCCACAACTAACCGAAGCAGCCTCCCAACGGAAACAGCTTGAGACCCTTAGTAGGAAGCTGGGAGACCAGCAGAATGAGCTCCTCGTACTCAGGACAGATTACGCAGAGTCCGAGAGGCTGCTAGCGAGAGCGATAGACACCGCTGACCAAGCGAGATTGAAGTATGAGGATGAGGCTAGATTGAAGGAGGCGCTGTCAAGGGAGCTTCGAGAGCGGAAACAGGAGCATGCACAGGAAGTTGCAGGGTTGAAGGAAACAATATTCAATCACAAGAGCAAGGTACTGCATCTTCTCAATCTTGTTATATCCTTGAACACAGCAAGGAGCCTACCCTGACGATCGGTGATGCTAATCCTTGTTATACATAGGAGCTGAAACAGAAGAAGAAAATCAAGGAACAGGAGTCGAGAATTGCCGAGCTCGAGAAGCAGATGGACGACATCATAGAAGAGCGAGAGCGTTTGCGTGAAGCGAAGGAGCTCCTGGAGACACAAGTCAAACAACAAGACCTGACGATTGGAGAACTTGAATCTCAACGGTCGACGTACGAAGGGACTCAATATGGAGACGATGACGAGGTATGAACTATGACAATTTTCGTCGGTATCGTTGAGAGCTTGACCACCAATCTACTTCTAGGATGACGAACTGGAGGTTGTATCGTCGGAATCGGAAGACCCCCTTGACCCCAGATTTCACAAGTCAATGCCTCCCCGTGCACCTGAGCGGCCCAAATTCGGGACAAATTGGATCCTTCCAGGGCCTAGCTCGCAGGGCAGCAACAAACGCAAACGCGGAGTGGAGCATAGTGGAAACGATCCGGTCGCGAAGCACTTCAGCAAAACACTAGGTCTCGACAAAGACGGCAAAGTCAAAACCGGTGTCAATACTGTGGGAGATCGACGGAAGTACAGATTCGTAGGAGATAGATGATCTGCAAGGGGAGTCGGTCCTGCCGTGTCACACGGAATGATTTGTGGTGTTGTAACATGGTATAGTTGTAGATGTATATGGTACAAAGTGCCTTTATACCTATCCTGAAGTCAAACCCACATCAGATGTGACTCAGAGCTTAGCAGAGGTTGACACCTTGACCCTCGAAGCGTTGTGCTGAATTATTTCAGCAGCCTCGTTAACCATGTTCTCAACAATCGTCTTCGCCGGAAGAACATCATGGATGAGTGCGGCCACACGTCCGATGAGGAAAGTTCTGGCCTGTAACGACTTCTCGGGATGCTTCTTCAGGTCCTCCTCATACGGGATAATACCTTTTGAGGTCAGTTCCTTGATCTCTTCCTGACGGTTGTTATTCCTGTAGACTCGCAACTCAGAAATCCACGCGTTTTCTCGGACAAAGGGTGAACATAACGTACCAGTCATCGACGTAAGGCGTCCTGCGTACTCGCAGCGGACGGCCGGTGTAGATGAGTGTTGTTACAGCATCCTCGTATCCAGCGCTCAACAGAGCATCCTTGTGCGCCTTCGGTGCACCGGCTTCTACGCTCGCAACGAACCTAGTACCGACCCAAACGGCCTGGGCACCCCAAGCAAGGTTGGCAGCCAAACCCCTACCATCGTAGACCGCTCCGGCGCCGATAACATAGACGGGTTTACCAGTGAGCGGAGACTTGTGTCCCTTCACTGCGTCCACGCAAGCCGGGATAAGGATAGTGGCCGGGACGTCACCGGTGTGTCCACCTCCTTCACCTGCTTGAGCACAGATGAGGTCAACGCCGGCTTCAAGAGCCTTTGCTACGTGCTTAGGGTGACCGACCATCTACCGACGCAGCCAAAGTGTTCAGCATGTTTGCGACGTCATTGATACGGATGTAAACGCATACGTTCATAATGGGAATGCCCGCTTTGTGTAGCTTCTCGACGACCCACTTCGGGGGAACACCGATCGCACAAACGAATAGCGATGCTTTCTCGTCGATAATCACATCAATAAGTTCCGGAAGTTGTCCCTTCGTGTAGTCATACTAAACAATTGACAAGAAATATCTGAGTACCCTTTCGGTCGCGTGCGCATGGAATGGCATACGTTGGTCTTTCGTGCGTTCCCCCCAACTTGAGGGAGAAGCAAGTCAACGCCGAAAGGTGCATTCTTGTCAACGAGATGGTTCTTAATCTCATGAATCTACATCAAGACATGACACTGGCTCAGCACGGGTTGCTACGGATATCAGCTGAGAACGGGTGCCTACCTGGGCCCGCAAGACCTTTGGCGTATACCCTACACCGCCGATGACACCAAGTCCGCCAGCGTTGGTCACCGCTGCAGCGAGCTCAGGTCCTGCAGCGACGTTCATACCTGAGAGTTTTTTGAGTTACGAATCGCATGCTCAAATGAAATGTCTGCATACCAGCCAAAAGAATTGGATGCTTGATCTTAAAAAGCTCGGTGATCGGGGTGCTAATGACAGACATGGCTGAGGGATGTGATGCACAGTCGAGGGGATAACTGGCAAAAGTTATGGGCAGGGAGAGATACCGGTGCAAGGCGTCGGCCTACTTATAAGCATCTCCGTGCGAGGTGCGCTAAGCATGAACCGCGAATGAACCGGATGCAAGTCTTCCGGCGCTGTTTCTTTGAGTCGCATGTGATTGCAGCGGTTTGCATATCAA